>ML813755.1:267531-314499 GCA_009831015.1 Picea engelmannii | reverse complement strand
TAGTGTGTAGTGGATGGTACCATTGGGAAAGAAAAGAAAGGTATCTCTAGGCTCAACTCACTTTCTTCTTTTGTAAGTTATTGTGATGTTTCCATGACTAACCACTAATCAGACCTCCTTGTTACTCTTTAATAAAGATACTTTACTCACTCTTGGGGAAACTGCACGAGAGGGCTCTAAGCTTGATGGTTACGGTATCACTTCCTTATATAGTGGTGAAGATTTTTAAGAGCAACTGCTTTTTAAAATGCCTTAAGAAAAAGAGAAGATGAAAATCTTTGCAAAAATATGGCTAATTACAACAAGTTATTATTCATTTGATGCTTAGCAGACAACAAGGTTCAAATATAGCAATATTTTGAAGAAAAATCCTTCTTTTATATTTCCTTGAAACTATCTACTTCTTGTGAAATAAATACCTACAGAAATCTCTAGAATTGTTTATCAACAAAATTCAAAATTATTTACATATGTACAGTAAAAAAATTCAGAAAACATTCAAGAACAAGGGGGGACTTCTCCATCTACTAAGGCCAATGCCTTGTCAGTTGACATGACCTGTAGAAAGTCTTCTTTGGAAATGGGCTTATGATAAAATTTGAGTCGGTGTCCATTTACTATAAAGGAGAGTTGTCCATCATCAATTGCTTTTATTTTCACAGCTTCATTGTCATATACAGTGACTACATCGTAAGGACCCAACTACCGAGTGGTGAGTTTTCCTTTGAAGGTTTTAAATCGGGAATCAAACAACAAATCCCAATCACCAGGTTGGAAGTGTTTCTTCTTAATAAACTTATCATGCCACTTGCTCCTCTGGTTTTGGACTAACATTGTTCGTTGGATGACATCTTACCTAATCTCATCCAACTCATTCAATTGTAGGGCTCATTGTTTATGAGCCTCATCTAAGTTTAATCCCAATTCTACGGCAATACGGAAGGTCCTTTCTTGGAATTCTATTGGTAGAATTACTTGTTTCCCGTACACTAGCTCATAAGGGGTATGCCCAGTGTTGTTTCTCTAGGTGGTCTGATATGCCCACAAAGCCTCTAGAAGATTATCAACCTAATCCCGGTGATGTAATTGAACAGTCTTGGTTAAGATAGCTTCTATAACTTTGTTTGTAGATTCTACTTGACCATTAGCTTGTGGGTGGTATGGAGAAGATTTACAGTGTTTAATCCCATATTTCTCTGTTAGCTCTCTCATCAGCTTGGAAGTGAATTAAGTGCATTGGTATGTAACAATTTCACGAGAGACATTGAAGCGGGTAAAGATGTCTTCATAGATAAATTCGACAACAAATTTTTTTGTAGCCCTAAATAGGGCTTTTGCCTCTACCCACTTGGTGACATAATATGTACAAACCAAAATATAGTTTTTCTTATGAGACATGGGTGAAATTGGTCCTACAAAGTCAAGGGCCCATTTTTCGAAAGGTTCTATCATAGCTTGGGCACGCAAGGGAATTTCGTCAATTGATGTAGGTCTTCCTATCCTTTGGCAACTATCACAACTCCTCACATACTTGGCAACATCTTTGAAAATGCTAGGCCAATAGTAACCCAAATATGACACCTTATATGATGTACGTTTGTCAGAAAAATGGCCACCACATGGTCCATCATGACAACTTCGTAGTATTTATGGTACCTCATCCTCTTGGACACATCTACGAATAATCAAATTAGGACATGTACGAAAGAGGTCATGGCCAACCCAAGAGTAATTAGCACTTTGCGTGATAATTTTACTCTTTTCATGAGGTGATGAATGAGACGATAACTTCCTAGTAGCCAGATAGTTTGTCATATCTGCAAACCATAAGGTATTTATAGAGAGGGAAAAAAGGTGCTCATCTGGGAAACTATCATCTACAGAAATATCATCATCCTCATTTTTTATGCATGAAATAAAATCAGTTACCAAATTCTCCTTTCCAATTCGGTCAAGAACGATGATATTAAACTCTTGCAATAGCAGGAGCCACCTAGTCACTCGGCCATTAGTTCTGGTTTTATTCATGAAAGCCTAATGGCAGAATGATCTGTATGTACAAATACTTCATAACTTGTAATGTAATGACAAAACTTATTGATAGCATGAACTACTGCCAAGAATTCCTTCTCGGTAACTATGTAGTTTAGCTTGGCAGGGGACAAGTTCTTGCTCACAAAATAAATGGCATAGGACTATTGGTCCTCTTTCTGCCCTAATACTCCTCCTATTGTGGTGTCAGAGGCATCAGTGGATATGTGGAATGGGAGAGTCCAATTGGGCCCTCTAAGAACTAGTGCCACAGACAAATTAGCTTTCAGGGTTTCAAAGGCAGTTTGACACTGCTCAGTCCAAACAAAATCAACATCCTTTATTAACAATCCAAACATAGGTGTAGCAATCTTTGTAAAATTTTCAATAGATCGTCGGTAATATTCGGCATGTCCAAGAAAGCTTCTCACCTATTTCTGAGTTTTGGGGGGTGGAAGTCTGACGATGACCTCAATCTTTGTAGGATCGACTTTTATCCCTTCAAATGAAACATGATGTCCTAGAACCACTCCTTCAATTAACAACATTTTGCATTTTTCATGACTTAGAGACAGGTTCATTTCTTGGCATCTGATAAGGACTTTTTCTAAGTTATCTAAGTCTTCCTGGTAAGTATTTCCATATACCGTGAAGTCATCCATGTAAAACTCCACACAATCATGAATAAGATCAGTAAATATCCCTAGTACTACTTGTTGAAATGTAGCAGGAGCATTACACAATCCAAATGGCAAGACCCTATATGCATAGGTGACCCAAGGACAAGTAAAGGTAGTTTTGTCCTGATCCTCGGGTGCTATGAGAATTTGATTGTACCCGCTATATCCATCTAAAAAGGAGAAATAATTATTTCCAAATAGGGTATCCAAAACTTGGTCAATGAAAGGAAGGGGAAAGTAATCCTTTAGAGTGGCTTTGTTGAGTTCCCGGAAATCAACACAAATTCTCCATTTCCCGGTCACTTTCTTTGGAACCACTACAAGCAAGGATACCCACTTACTGTCGGAGATGGGATAAATAAATCTGACATTCAATAACTTTTGGATCTCCTCATTTACTATGTCTTTGAGTGTTGGGTTCATACTTCTCTGGGGTTGCCTAACAAGTGTTACTTCCCCCTGGGTATATATGTGATGGATGCATGTCTCAGGGTGTATAGCCTTCATGTCAGTGTATTCCCAGGTGAATGCTCCTGATTGTTCTTTAAGGATACTTACTAACTGTTTTTGTTGGTCTGCATCTATCCCAGAGTTTATATGTAAAATATTTCCTGGGCTAATCTCGTATGGCATGGTATAAGACATGGCAGACTCATCTATATTGAAGATAAAATATGTCAAAGACAAAATGGATGGGTCCAATTGTTCCTAAAATTCTTCCCCAAACATGTACTCAAACTGGGGGAAAAATTGTGGAAAATCAACACATGTGATAAAAGAAATGAATTGGTTTAGCACATTTCCTGTTGTGTGCTCCTGAAGTGCCCAGGCATGGTCACTTGGCAATACATTTTCTTCCTAGTCCTCATTCTCGTATGGACATTCAAGCCACCATAGATTATCCATGATAGGTTGGGTTGGAGGGTATATGGTGAGCTTCTGGATAGAAGGTCAATTTGAGATGGTCATTTCTCCCTCTCTACAGCCAATATATGCATTGGTTGTGGCTAACCAAGGTCTTCCCAAAATAACGGGATGGCCTTTGGTAGGATCCTTTGAGTGGATGACCAGAAAGTCTACTGGGTACTCCCATGAAGCTAAAGCAACTATGATATCATCCAAAGTTCCTTCAGGTATAACCTTGGTCTTATCTGCTAATTCCAAAATGGTTGGGGTAGGTATAAGAAGAGGTTTTAACTGTAATTTCTCCAAGGTAGTAGTGGTCATAATATTGATGGCTGCCCCTAGGTCTATGAGAGTGTTTCCAATGGAGACATCATTAATGGTTATGGTCACTATGGGGTTTCCTGGGTTCACATATTTTTCTAGCTTCGGCTACTCTGATATGTATTCAGAAAGTTCTCCTATCAAATGCATTGTAGGAGGGTCCTTCTGCTTCCTACCTAGCTTCTTAATACACAATTCTTTGACTACCTTACTATAGATTAGAATATCCTTAATGGCTTGTAGCAAGGGAATCTTGACACAAATATTCTTCAATTCATTCAAGATGTCAAATTCCAGTCAGGTGGTAGGTTTCCCAATTACTAATATTTTTGGATAAGGAGGGGCCTTCGTAATTTGTGAAGGTTCATTTTGGGGAAGCTTGGGTTCTTGGTCCTTAGGAATAATAAAATCTTCCCACTTACTGTCATCTATAGGTTGTTTGGGGGTTTCCTCGTCTTCTTCTTCCTAGATGACTACTGAAGGTCTCTGCCTATCCAAAACTTTTCCCGACCTTAGTTGAATCTCCTGTAGTGGAACATGAGTAATAACATATGTCGGGAAGGCCTGCATCTCAACATTGTGAAGAGGTTGAGTTGGATTATTATTGGGTTTGGGCACTTGTTGTGCTGGTAATAATGTCGGTCTTGGGGAGCTTGCATTCTGATATTGTAGCGGTTGTTGTTGTGGAATAGGAGGTAAAGGTGGTGGAACAAAACCTGGCAAAAACTGTGGAGTGTTCGGTGGAAACTGAGGGTAAGGATGGTTGGACATAGGGACAGGTGGAGCTTGAGGGTTACCTTGGTTATGTCTTCCCCTCCACCCTTGAAGCCAAGGATGTTGGTATCGTGCAGACCAGTTTTGCCAACTTGGTGAGTTCCACCGTTGTTGTTGTTGTTGATAATAGGGTGGAACTTGAGATTGTGGATCTAGGTATGTGGGCTAGTTCCTAGGTTTCCATGGCTTCCTAGGTGCATAAGAGGATTCCCCAAGATCCCCACTCCTATATATGGCTAACAAACTAGGCAATGATGGACATTTTTCAATTGAATGGTCTTCTGTGCAAAAGCCACAAACTGGGCAATGATGGACATTTTTCAGTTGAATGGTCTTCTGTGCAGAAGCCACAAACTGAAATGTTATCTAATGGGCATTCCCTTGAGAAATGCTTCCTCCTGCATCTTGGGCAATATATGCTCATTGCTGCATTTTCCTCCTGTTTCTTTTTAATCTTTAGGGTGTCCAACTAGGAACCTATCGTGCTTAAGATATCTGTCTTGAAATTTTCTAAAAGGTTCCTTGTTGGCCCTTGACCAAGTTTTAGAACTTTCTTGGTCATGTTGACCTATTTTGGGACTTCGACAGCCTGTCGAAGGAGGAGCGCAAGTTGAAGCAGAGATCACGGGATCTTGGCCCCCTCTTGGGCCCCTTTTTAGGTTTTTGGGAATATGTAATGGGAATGGGATGTCGTCCCATGGGTTTACCCATGGTTAGGCCTATTTTGTAATGTATATATAGAAGGATAGACAATATAGAAAGAGGCCAGTGTGCTAAGTTCTAAAGGAATGGCTAAGTGCTAGATCTATGTGATCAAAGGATTGTAAGTGCTCTGTGCATATTGTGTGAGACTTGTAGAGCTGAGCGAAAGTCCCTGTGAAAGATTGTAGAAGGCTTTGTGTTGTAACACAAGGAAGAAGGATCTAGCAAGCTGCGCAGATCTTTTGTCCTGTGCGAAGTAAGGGTTTTGAGGCTCTATGCTTGTAACCGATTGACTGAAGACAATAAAGAAGAAGAGTTGGTGGATGTAGCCCCAGGGTGGGGGTGAACCACGTAAACCCTGTGTAATGTGCTTTGTTCTTTGTCTTGATGTATTTACATATTATATGCGAAATGCTTTGATATGTTTAGATATATCTATTCATGCTTGGTGCTTATTATATGTTGGAGTGTTAGATCTGATCTAGATATTCATGCTTAGTGCTTGATATGTTCATTCTGATCCATTTGTATATGCTAAGTGCTTGAATACTATAGATTAGTGTGAATGCTGCGAAGTTATTTCTTATATGCGAAGTGGTTATTGACAGTATAGTGAGGAACTAGTGATGCTAAGTGCTTTATTAAGTAGTACAATCATAGATCTCTGTCCCAACTAAGGTTGCAGACACCTGAGCCTTGCAACCACCCCTGCCTCTACCTCGGGTGAGACTTCATCTGCTTCGTAGGTGTTGCCGAAAGGGTCGGTAGTTAGGGCTTTGTTGGTGCATTGTTGTAGCGTTGAAACCTGGGTCTGCCCCTATGCCAACATTCCCTATCTCTTCTCTTGTGATACCACCTGAACTAACTAGTTTTAAGTTTCTATTATAAGGGTCCCGAACATTCTTTCATGTTTTAGCTCTACTCCTCGAGTAATTTTTACACATTTCACAGATTTCGGAAAATGGCTTATGGGAGATGTCACTTGATGCCATCAGATTAAGTATCTCTAGGTATTCCTCTGAAATTCCCTTAAGGAACAGAGCCCTAACTGCATCATTTGGAAGGTCATGGTATTTTGATTTCTGAGAGATATAACCAAACCGTTCCATATAATCCTCGAGGGTCTTGTCTTCTAACTGTTGGATTTTGAAAATATTATTACGAGACTCCTTGGTCTTGCAGTAGTCTTGGTACTTCTTAAGAAAGATATCTTTCATGGCTTACCAAGACCTAATATTGGATTCTCCCAACCCCATGAACCATCTTAGTGCAGAGTCCTTGATGGTGGCAGGAAAGAGTTTTAGTTTCAGGGCATCTTGTAAGTAGTTGTATCTTCTACACAAGATGTCGAACTCAAATAGAAAGGTATCTGGATCTTCACTGCTTTTACCGTAAAAGGTGGGCAGTGTTGAGGGGGGAATATTTTTCATATTGACATTTGGGGTGGTGTCCAAAATTGGAAACCTGAAGGTAGTTTCGGTTTAGTTTCCAGCTTCTTCTTCCTCCCCATGTCTTACATTGTTGTGATCCTCCCGATCATCCATACTGGTTTGGTTTCCAAAAAGAGAGTACTTAGGTGGTTTTATCTTTGAATAGAACAAGGTATCCCTCTGATGGGAAGATCTTCCTACTGTTTGGGTGTCTGGGACTCTACTCGAGTCGATTGAGGTTATTGGTGCCAAATTTTTTGTGTCAAATTGAGAGACAATTATGATGGATGAACTACCAAACAAAGTATTCACATGTTTAGGGTCTTTTATGTCTTCAAAGTTAGGATCTCCTTATGGTGGTAAGAAAACAAAGGTTGTATTGTTTGGTTCTGCGAAAGGCTCAAGTGGTCTTGCCTCCTATCCTAATATTACTCATGCTTCAATTTTTTGTTCTATAGTGATCCCTATCTTAGTCTTTTCAGAGATTACTTTAGCTCTTTGGGTTGAGCTAGTTCCTTTTTTTCGGTATCGGTGTGTGGAATTTATGAGTGGAACGTTCCTTCCCCCAAAAAGTTCGGAAGGAACCTTGGTTGAAAGTTTTGATTTAGATTTAATGTATCTACCTTTTGGGTCTCTAGGTCTGTTCATGAAAGCAAACAAAAACAAAAATAAAAACTATCATTGGGTTTGGAGGAACTTGCTATAGCATATGCACAGGTTCTTACCTCTCGTCTTAAAGTTCCCCCACCACCAAACTAATGCTAAGGTTTAGAAATGATCTAATTCCTAACTAGTTTTTACCTTGAGACAACTCCCTGGCAATGGCGCCAAAAATTATGGGTGTTCTATATGCACTAAAAAACACTAAACACTCTCAATTAAATTGTCAACCCGGGGTAAGTAAACTTAGATTTGTAGCACTATATGTGCAAAGGCAAAAAGGCTAGAGGTAGTATAGTCTAACTAAGGAAATGGGCTATCTAAGGGCTAATCTATTCAAGCAAAGGCCATTAATGATCAAACCCTACTAAGGAACTTAAACTATTTACCCTAAGTAACTTTTAAACAAAGGATCAATGGATAGTCCTAAGAAAGCAAATGAAAACCCTACTTAAAGAAAACTAACTTAATCATTATAATGAGCAAAAGCAAACTATCTATTTAATCTATCTAATGAGCAATAACAACAACAAACTACTTTAATTAACCTACTCAAATTCAATAAGCAGCTATCCTATTAAAGCAAGTAAATAGACAAGCAACTACCCTATCAAAGCAAGTAAACAAGCAAGCAATTAACTAACTAACCTATGATAACTTCTACAACAAATAAACGAATAAAAATTACTCAATAAGCAACTAATCAAACTAATGAGCAAGTGAACTCTATTCTTAAATTAAACTTCATAATTACTTCTAACTTATGAAAGGAAATCTTAATCTACTAAATTCAAAGCATCATGACAATAAAAGTAATCAACAACTACTCTTTAATCTACGAAAAGAAAACTATTCTTTAATCTACCAAAGCAAGTAAACTCAAATATAGTGTTGATGGTTAGGTCTCCGGTGTCTTATGATATCACGATGGCATTTGACAATTAACGATAACTCAAGAGGGATAAACTCGATATAGACTTCGATAGCAAAGTGAAAAGTATGAATTAGGCAATCTAGTGAGAACTTATCCATTATATAAGCAACATCAACTACCCTGCATATCCATGTGATTATTCGATCTATGCACTAATCATCAACAATATGAAAACACTATTCTATTAAATTCAATTGCATTCTATGCTAGTGTAAGCAAATTCATACTACATAAAGATTCATAACTGAAAACTAAACTCAATAATCAAATTTCGAATTAAAATTGCAACCTAGATCTAGAAAGGAAATTGCATGAAATAAATTAAACTAATCCTATTTTAACAAATTAAATTGCAAATGGAAAATACTCATAAAAACATAACTTAAATCCTATTTCTATTTCAGCCTATAACAAGAAATTAAATAAGCAACCTAAATAACAACTAAATAAGCAAAACTTAATAGCAATTAGATAAGCAAACTAGAAATGAAAACTAAAACTAACAACTATCCATCCACTGAAACTTGCCAAAGAAACCATGAATTAAATACTCTATTTTAACTCTGTTTTTAAACTCTATTTCAGCATATGAAAAATCTAAATACCATCTAATTACACACAGGGGTTAGTATCTAAACTTGCAAGTTGGTTCCTACTAATTAAAAGGTCATTGCATATTAACATTGGCCTTCATAATAACCTGCAAAACTGAACTGGTGCAATTAAATTATGAACAACTATTTACACAATAAATAAACACAATAAAACTCATGTACAGGAAATAAAAGAAATGACGATTACACTATATGAATTCATAAGCTAATTGACTAAATATTCACCCAGACCATTGGTGGGCCCCCTAGCAGGTCGTGGCTACTCCTCAACGATGAATCACGAGCTCAAGCAACATGATTTCAGCATTAAAAACACAATTTTACACAGTTTTAGAGAAAAACACAATTTTACACAGTTTTAGAGAAAAATATCTTGAAATGGAAAAACAGAGCTTAACTATCCTTTTGCTCTCCTAACTATTTCTCTGACCACTGATGTGGTATTTATAGAGTTTACAAGCTGAGAGGTTGACCACTGGAAGGGTCGACCTCATCTAAAAACAGTAAATCACATTTAATGTGTCTTAACCGCCGGTGGCTTCTAGAAACAAGGTGAGCCAATAAACACCCAACATAACAACCCAATCCAAGTTGTCAGAATCTCAGTAGCTGGAGGCCACAAGCATAAGGAAAACCCATGTCTATGATTCACCCATCACTAGACGCCGATATGATAACCGCCAGCTCACCCACGGTTTTAGTGCAGGACGGAGTGTCGGATGGAGTATCAGACAGAGTGTCGGATGGAGTGTCGAATGCAAAAACGACCTGTGATTTTTCCCTGTGACACACAGAACACAGATTAGCTTCTTGGAATCATTAAAACATGTTGAATTATACTCAAAACCACCATAAAACATCAATCATGCATACCTGGTATGAGCCATGGCGATTTAATACAAAAATCCTTCAAACTCTTCAAAACAGGAAAATGTACATACAATATTGGCCAAAAAGGATATAATCATTATCATTAAATCAACCATATCACGGGCCCAACACATGGACAAGCCATTTGATCACATGAGTGGGCCACTTGTCTCCTTGTTTGTAATTTACCCAATTTTTTACAATCTTTCATTCATTAGTAATTCTAAAAACACATTCTTTATGAGGGAAGCACCAAAATGCATACCATCGCATCTAATGGAGTCTCTTTCAAACTCGATGATAGTCCTTGTTAACCCTTGGTTGGAGCATTTGCACTAATTCATCAATGCCTTCAATGAATCTAGTTGCTTGCAACACCTCCTAATCCTAGTACCCATCACCATGATTCCCAAAGTTTACTTCATCAACTATCAATCCATTTGCATCCACTTTAACCCTTGGTCCCAATTTGACATACACTCTGCATATATGATCATCCCCCTAATCTCATATCATCGTATGTCTAGTTGGTTTTTTACTACCGCCATTAGCATTCGTCATTTATGCTTCTCCCAAGGGAAGTCTTAAATATCATATTCACTAACCACCTCATCCATAATTATCAAAATCCTTCACCATTACAATTTTATACCTGGTTTATCCTCAATTGATTTCAAGGGACTCCCCCCATCCCTTGCAGTCACATCTTCATTCCTATTGACACCAACTCATGTTTTATAGGAATTTTGTTGTATCTTAGTTCCCATTCTCATTAATAATGGAAAACATGGATAGGGTAGAGAGAGTCATCATTTCTCTCTGATTAAGATAACCCTTGATGTTCAATTTCAACTCATTTACACATCAGGATGGTCGTACATTGCAACAGTTGCAGTTTCCAAATCCATTTGAAGACCCTTTGGCTTGCACAACTATGAATACCTTCAAACATGAGAACTTCTCCTTCAAACATCATCACTTCTCACTATTTCTCCCTTCAATTTCTAGGGACCCCTCTCATAGGCGCAGTGCTTTATTGTTACCGATGTTCGACAACGTAGGTATTCCAACAAAGGACGAACACCTTCAGTAACCACTCACACAACCAGATCAAAGATCAACACACTGATGTTTTGACGTGGTAAAACCCCTACGGAGAAACATCCATGGCCCCAGCCAACGCGACCACTTGGAGCAGTTTATTAATGCAAAATAAAAAGATTACAGAGAGATTTTACAAGATATTTTCTTACAATCGATCATCGACAAATGACCCTCCATTCTATTTAAATAGAGATCATGGACCAATCGGGTGCTAAGCCACGAATCAATGGTCGTTAAGATCGAGGAGAATATGAACTGTCAGATCACTCTATGTCAGGAACATATCGTGACCATTGGATTTCCTAACTACAAATGCATACTAATGCATACAAAAGAAACACACTTTTACCTAACGACACATTAGACCAAGTAGATTTTAACTAACTCCTAAGTGTCTAAATATCCTAACATCCCCCCTTAAGAACAACTTGGGATAGGATTGAAGGATTTACAATTGTGACACAATAGGAGAAGGAATGAGGCATGAGAGCATATCCCCCCTTAATGACAACTTCCTAAACTCCTAACATAGATCGAAGTTTGGAAAACTTCACTTCTGTAAGAGACTTTGTGAAAATGTTTGCAACTTGATCTTCTGTAGGGAAAAAGAGAACTTCAATAACTTGATCATGAATAAGCTTTCTGATGAAGTGCATGTGTAGCTCGATGTGCTTGTTGTGTTGATGTTGAACTCGGTCTTTGGCGAGTTTGATGGCACCCTGATTGTCGCACCAAAGGCTGGTTGGATGTTGCTGCTGGAATCCAAACTCTGAAAGGATCTGTCGAAGCCACAAGGCTTTCTGACTTGCATTTACCATTGCTCAATACTCTGCTTCTGCTGAAGAAAGTGCAATAGCATGTTGTTTCTTACAAGCCCAAGTGACAGGTCCTAAACCAAGGCTAAAGACATAACCCACAGTAGAATTCCGATGAACAGGGTCACTGGCCCAATCTAAATCAGTGAAACCAACCAATAAAGGAGTCCCCCCTGAACTATAATGTATCATAAACTGAACTGTACCACAAACATAGCGAAGTATCCTTTTATTTGCTTTCCAATGGATTTCATGGGTTGTTTTCATATACCGGGCAACGGGACTAATAACAAAGGAAAGATCAAGACGGGTATGAATCAAGTATAAGAGGCTACAAACTAACTGACGGTATAGGGTGGCATCAACTTCAGGAGAAGTACAGGTGGCAGTAAGCTTGACTCCAAACTGGAAGGGAGAAGGGGATGGTTTACAATCATCCATGTGAAAGCGACGAAGAAGGTCACACACATACTTAGATTGGGAAAGAAAATTTCCTTCATTGGTTTGCAAAACTTGGAGGCCAAGGAAATAGTGCAAAAAACCTAAGTTTGTCATTTCAAATTTCTTCTTAAGGTTGGTTTTCACATGGTTTAAAAGTTTTGAGTCACTACCAGTAAGGATACAGTCATCAACATAAAGGACAAGGATTATGAGATGGCTTCCTACTTTCTTGGTATAAACATTAGGATTAGAATGGCATCTAGAGAATCCAGTGTCAATAAGAAAGTTTCCCATTTTGGCATACCAAGCTTGGGGAGCTTGCTTAAGACCATAAAGAGATTTCTTAAGGAGACAAACAAGGCTAGAGTCATTCTGGACATAGCCAGGAGGTTGTTCCATGTATATTTCTTGTTGCAAATCTCCGTGCAGGAAGGTGGATTTAACATCCATCTGATGGACCTCCCATTTATGTGAGGCAGCAAGCGAAAGAACAAGGCGGATGGAATTCATTTTGGCTATAGGGGAAAAGGTTTCATTATAGTCAATTCCTTCAACTTGGGAAAATCCTTTGGCAACTAACCGAGCCTTGTGTCTTTCAACACTTCCATCCGATGCATACTTAGTTCTGTAGACCCATTTACATCTGACAATTTTTCTTCCTTTTGGAAGAGGTACAAGATCCCAAGTATCGTTTGTCATTAAAGAACGATGCTCTTCATTCATTGTTGTATCCCAATCTGGATGACCTAAAGCTTCTACAAATGTCTCTGGATCATGAGTCTTTGAAACTTGAGCCAAAAGAGAAGAGGCTCGTTGGAACTGTGAACGTGTCTGACGTTGATCTAAAGGATCACCGACAAGATCACCAGCTAATTCTCGTGTTGAACAGACGCATCTAGGAAGTTGTGGAGTTGGTGCTGGTTCAGGTTCAAAGGACTCATCTGGAGGAAGGTGAGAAGGTGGAGGTGGATTTTCATCCTCACTGTCATCATCTGAAGAAGAAACCATAATAGGAACATAAGAAGGCACAAACACTGAAGATGGCTCACAGGCCGAAGAAGGCACAATCGTCGAATTAGGCTCGCGGGCCAAGAGAATTTCATCAAATTTAACATCTCTTCTAACAATAATTTCATTACAATGTGGTTGAAGAAGTCTATAACCTTTTACATATTCAGAATAACCAACAAATATACACTTCTCAATTTTAGGCTACAATGCTTTCCTTTTCTCATTAGGAATGTGAGCCCATGCTATACTGCTAAATACACAGAAGTGACTTACATTTGGTTTAATTTTAGTCCAAGCTTCTTCCAGTGTTATATTTTTAAGATCCTTTTTGGGAGTGTGATTTACTATGTAATTTGCATAGTTGATTGCTTCCGCCCAATACTTTAGACTTAATCCCTTAGATTGGATCATACAATTAGCAAATTTTTTTAATGTGTGGTTCTTTTTCTCAGCAACACCATTTTGTTGTGGTGTATATGGAACAATGTGTTGCATTTGGATGCCCTATGTAGTGCAATAACTTGTAAAATTATTGTTCACATATTCACATTCATTATCTGTTCTTAACTTTTGAATTTGATGTCTAGATTGCTTTTCTGCAAGGACCTTGTAGGCCGAAAACTTGTCAAAAACTTCATTCTTAAGTTTTAAGAAGTAAACCCAAGTACGTTTGGAAAAGTCATCAATGAAAGTTAAGAAATACTTGCACCCAGAAAAAGGAGGAGAAGAAGATGGACCACACAAATCACTGTGAACAAGCTGCAAAGGGCCCGAGGTGTGTTTGTCAAAACTGACCTGATGATGTTTTCCAATAACACAACCGACACAAACACTATCTCTGCATGAAACAAGAGGAATACTAGTGACCATCTGTTGATTACATAGTTGTTGCAATGAGTGATAGTTTAGATGACCAAACCGCTCATGCCAAATTTTGTTCAAGTCATCGCTATGAGCAACAAAAACTGATGAAAAAGATGATGACCCAAAGTTGTTGAAATTGTACAACCTGGTAATATCATCAACAATTCTAGTTGCAAGAACATGCTTATGATCTTTTAGATCCTTGATTACAACTTGGTGAGGTGAAAACTCTACGGTTTTACCTTCACCTGAATGAGTGATTTGATATACTGATAGAAGCTTACAATAAAGACTTGGAACACATAATACATCATTGAAATGATTGTTTTCTACTTGAACTATTCCAGATCATTCAACAGTAAGAGATCTATCATTACCAACAAATATTTTATTGGTGTTACATTCATTTAGAGAAGAAAATATGTCTCTATCCTTAGCCATATGATAAGATGATCCAGAATCAATAAGCCACTCATTAGAAGAAGAAGTAGAAGTTGTGTTGAAGGAGAAACCAAAAGCATAAAGTGCATGTCCACGAGAAGAAGAAGAAGAATTAGAATCAATATTGATGTTGTGTTCCTTCATCATTGCTTCTAAAGTTGCCATCTTCATGAAACATTTGGATTCATCATGACCATCTTTATCACAAAAGTTGCAATGTCTGTCAGTCTTCTTACTTTTATATTTTTCTCCTTTGTCACCATTAGGAGCGGAAGTTGTCCGAGTGGGTTTGGGACCCTTATATTGCTTGTTGTTGTGGCAAGGATGTTGCTTCTTAGGATTCTTGGGTTTATCTTTCTGATGGAGGAATAAGGCTTTGTTGGAGGTAGCTGCAGTGCTAATCACTCCAAGTTGTACAAGCTTGTCTTGCTCTCTAATCAAAGCATCACAAAAGTTCTCAAGACTAGGTTTTTGATAAGTTGTCCCTAGAGCCTCTTGCATGGCATAAAAGGTAGATACAAACACATACTGTGCACTACCTAGATTATAAATAATAAGATAGATGCAACAATCTTCTTCTATCTTTATCTTACATTCTTCACATAAAGTTCTAAGTGTTTTAAACTTAGATGGATAGTCTTCAATGCAAGAAAAATCATTTGGACTTAAAGTCGGTACTTGATTTTCTAACTGTTTTGCTCGAATAATATTGTGTTTACCAAAGACAGATTCAATATTTTCCCAAGCTTCTTTGGGTTTATCAATTGATTGAAGGTGGAACCTTAAATCATGAGAGATGTACATTTTGATTAATTCACGTGCTTTGTCATTCCTGTTATCCCATTTGACTTTCTTATCAACATCAGTGGGTGTTGTTTCCTTTCCCGAGGTAATCATGTACAAGCCTTTACTTCTTAATAAATCTTCCATATGGGATTTCCATTGGAAGTAGTTGGTGTTGGTAAGAAAGAGATTACTTGTAGAAGCCATATTAAATATGCAGATAATATGAATTTAAAAACTAAACCTGATGATCTGGATGGAAAGATCTCGAAAAAATAGGCAGTTTAAAAAAAAAAGACACTGAAAATAGACTTCAGATGTGAAAGTTATGTCATTTAAAAAAAAAAAAGGATAAACGATAACCAAATGACCACGTGGTGGTGTAAGTTGTTTTATAAAGTGACCCACTTTTATAAAGAGAAGTGGGGATCACTTTTACAATGAAGTTACTTTATAAAAGAAAAGTTGCATGTAAAATAAATAACTCTAAAATAAAATATTAAAGTTACTTATAGTGATTCACTTTTATACTTTAAGTGAAATACACTTTACAATTTGAGCATGAACTTTTTCAAAAAAAAAGTAACAAAAAGAGAGACTTGAACTCAATACCTCTTACTTAATAAGGCAACTTTTAACCAAATGGTGTAGCAAAACATATTGTATTTTTTAGTAAGAGGATTGTTTTTGTTGTTGTTCTTGTTGATGATATTGGAGAGCGTGCTAAAAAATAACTCTTTTCACACAAGAAAAAAATTTCGCTTCTCGATGACAACAAGGGTTAGATCTCGATTAGCTTACCTGAAAGATGCACCTTTCCCTATTTGTTTTTGATTTTCCGAGATCGCATAAGGTGCAAGGAAAAGAGCATACACATATCTAAAAAAGTAACTACCTGAAAACAAATAATATAAAACCAAAATAATACTCTGCAAAAATTTTAAAAATGTGTATTCAAGCTATATACTTTTGGATCTGACTGAAATGGTTGTATCTTGGGCAAACAGAAACCTTTTCGAGTGAAATGAAAAGTGTTCCTAACTGAAACAAGCGCTTCGGGCGCAATGGAACAGTCCTCTCAGCCCATAAATGTTTGAAAATGATAGAAAATAGAGATGAGGAAACCCGGATTCACAATCTCGATCTACAACAGGAGTGGGTCTTCAAACATGCTTTGATACCATGTTCGACAACACAGGTATTCCAATAGAGGACAAACACCTTCAATAACCACTCACACAACTAGATCAAAGATCAACACATCGATGTTTTGACGCAGTAAAACCCCTACCGGGAAACATCCACGGCCCCAACCAACGCGACCACTTGGAGCAGTTTATTAATGCAAAAGAGTTTACAAGAGAGTTTCTCACAATCGATCATCGGAAAATGACCCTCCATGCTCTTTAAATAAATATCATGGACCAATCGGGTGTTAAGCCACCAATCAATGGTCGTTAAGATTGAGGAGAATATGAACCGTCAGATCACTCTATGTCGGGAACATATCGTGACCATCAGATTTCCTAACTACAAATGCATACTAAAGAAACACACTAAGAAACACACTTTTACCTAACGACACATTAGACCAAGTAGATCTTAACTAACTCCAAAGTGTCTAAATATCCTAACAACCGACACCCCTGATGGTGATGCATGTTTCTACATTTCAAATTCTCTAGCTACGACATTATTAACTCTCTTATATAAAATCCATCATGTTCAAGACATGATCCCAAAGCATACATGCCTGCTATTGTAATGTATTTTGATAGTTTCATGAGCATCGGAAATGCCCGCCTCATTTTATAAAAGATCATTTTTATAGGGATGTTTGGTTATTTTTAGGAACACAGCACAACAAGGCTACCTCATGGCTACTTTACAATAGCCCAAAAGATTTTGGAAAAACTTTATACAAGTGGGTTTTCATACACTTGTGTGGCTTGCCTACAATGACACTCATGTTACTTGCACATGATTTCATTCAAAAGTCACACAATTCTACTACACATGTGCATCCAACTCATTTGATGCAGTTAAGAGGCCAATCCTAGCCCAAGTACGTCTAGACTAGTGTACAAGAGAAATTCGAGCTCATGAGGAGTATTTCGGCCTCCAAAAGTCTCCATCAAACATTGGGATCTTCATTTCAAATGAAAATATTTCACACTTGAGCTAATTCTTCATGGAGCTTGGAATTTTCCTATAAATAAAATCCATGGGAAAACATTTGAAGAAGGAGAAATTATGCAAGGTTATGCTATAGGAATGAGGTTTGAGATCACTTGTCTTGCTTTCTCATCTCAACAATCCATATCCCTCATGCTTGTTTGAGCTCTTCCATCAAAGGAGCAAAGACATTTCTTCATACACACCATTTGCGAGAGAGAGAGAGAGAGAGAGAGAGAGAGAGAGGCTACCAATAAGAAAAAGGACCCATCCCAAGGAGAGTGTTGGAGCACACTTTCATCCAATATCTCCATGAGTGCTTGTAGTCATGTTCAAAGCCAATCCATTGATAAATATATGCGTAGTGTTGCTTCCCTCCAACTTATTGTTTAAATTTTATGTATCTTAGTTATTTGTTTGAATCTTATGCATATTCCTTTATTTCATGTTTCTTGCAATAGTACTCTAGTGATTGGTCATCACACTAACCATCATCTATTATATAGCTTTGCAACCTAGCTATAACAAGGAATATTTTTCTCACCCTTGTAGAAAAACCAACCAAATTCTAGTTAAGGAGCATAACTTCATTTGAATTGAGAGAAACATGGAATCCCCATATTCCTCATTAAATAAAGAAGTTAAAAAATATAAAATTATTTTTATTACAGTCTTGAATCTCCTAGGTTTTGTTTTGCTTCATTGTTGAATTTTATTACTTTTCATACTTCAAGAAATAAAAGAGAAATGATAGAATACTGGAATAATCATACTCATCAAATTCTTCCCCTTCAGTTTCATTTGGCCCTTGTGCAATCTCTTAAACTTCCTCAATGAGAAGTAGGAGGTGATCCATTATTTTATCACACATCTTAGTCATCATGTCAAGAACCTCAAAAGGGGATCAACATCACGTACCATCTCTTAAAGATTGGATCTTGCAATGTAGAGTCATTAGATAAGATCTTCATTTCCTTGAACACCACTAATTGATATCAATATCAATACGCAAGTAACAATACATCATATTCAAAGGTGGGTTTCATTGCTAACTAGTGTCTCTAGGTGATATATGTGATAATCATATTACTTCTTTTGATAAATCTATCACATAGTGTGATATTTTGATCTAGGGAACTAGAATTTGTCATCAATAATGACACCAAAAATAATTATCACCCAAATCAACACCTTAAAATACTAGTTCGAAGAAGGTAGCATTTAGAGAAATCTCAAGGGAGCATTGACCTTCAAAAATGGTAAAAATCTCAAGGTAAAAGACATTGTTTCGACCTTCTTATGATGGGTTTTCTCTTCCACAATGACTAAGGATTATGACAAATGTTCTTCCATGGTGTCAAAGTGTAAAACAATTAATAAAGTGCATGTGACACTTAGTAAGGTGCATACGACACTTAAGTGCGACGTTTGGTGATGCGACATTTAGGTGTGTAGCAAATGCCCCCTAAAGTGTGAGGTCAGAGGAGAAAATGATGGCTGAAACACTTTACAAAATATTAATGCAAGGGTGTTGGAGTAGGAGAGTTTGGAAGAAGATGCAAACAAACATCAAACAATATATATGTATCATCCCCGAGGCAGACATACCTATGCTCGGAATAAACAGACTCAAAGCATGGTTGTTGGCCAATACACTACAGATCCATGAAAACATTGAATAAGGATATGGCCACCAAACATACAATGTGGATCCATACCTCCATTAAATGATCCGATCATATCCACAAAAAAATACACAGGAGCTACAATATGAAAAAAACATAGCCACAGACCAATACAAAGTGGATCTATGTAACCTCATATACATCAGTGAGATTTCCAATATGATGGTTATACTGGAATCTTCTACATACTCAAATGATCTCCAACGCATCCTGGGAGAAGCACGTAACAGAGTGAGCACCCAACCCAGGGTCTTCATCCCGATCCGAAATAGTATGATTTCTAGCCATGTGAATAGAGGTCTTAACGTCAAACATTGTAGAAACCACTTGATTATCGATCACTAATGCATATCGTTAACAAGTGCGAGGGAAATCACCAATAATGACAATGACTCCCAAGGTACCCTAGTACATTCCAGCAAATGTGAATAAATGAGTTGAATTCGAACATTCATGGAATCATTCGATCAAAGATCAATGGTGTAAACCTATTGTCGAAGGTGAGGAAACCTGCCATTGAGGCATGCAGACTCCAAGGTGCTAACTGGTTTCTAAGTCTAATTCCTAGATAATGTGTTGAAGTCAATATGAACTGACTCGTCGAAGGAGGGCCATGATGTTTTCCCCATCATTGACATGAAACTAACACATGAAAGTGATGTAAGATGATAGATCAAATGAGTATGGATTGGCACGAGGATGAAAGTTGGTAATACTGCAGAGTGGTTGGTTTGAAGTGAAACTTCCCTTGAACATTGGGAGGCAAAGACAAATGACTTGGAAGAATTGACTTGAATGAGAGATAGACCAAAACATAGTGAGACGATCACGAGGGCACTCTTCGGGTGAGCCGAAGGAGTATGAGGACTCATAGGATTGGTATCACTCAGAGACAAGTAGATTACCCAACTGTAAGACGAGACACAAATAAGTGTCATGTTCAAGGGAGACAAAATATAGCTATCATAATGCTTTCCAAAAAGTTGGCCCACTTCATTCAATTTTCTCCCCACCGTGATTCGAGAGTACCTCTTTGTTTTTTAATGAGCTTGAGGAGGATAACAGATGCTCAATGTAGTTCATCTTCGATGAGTCCCTCATCACATGTTTAACGAACCTAAAGAAGGAGTGGTTCGGTCCCATATGGGTCCTTCAATGCATGATTCAACGAGTCCAAAGAAGGTAAACTTGATGGTATTTTCACGTTTAGAGAGTCTGAAAAGATCTTAAAGAAGACTCCAAGAGTGTTCTTTTTCGTAATTTTAGTCTCTCGAGCCCGAAAAAGTGTAAAATAATGCAAGGGAGAAGTCTTATATCCATAGTTGACTAGAGTGTTCATTTTTTGTAATTAGTCTTATGAGGCTGAAAAAGGGGTAAACTATCACTTGAAATACGACTCTTCGTTGTTTAGAGAGCTTGAAGAAAGATGAAGTATGCTCTTAAATGAACAAGGTCACCAAAATGTCCTATCTCTTAGAATCCTGCACAAATAGATTATGTCTTGATGGAAAAGTGTTAGAAATCCTTATAAAATCCAACAAATACCATAAAATAACTCTTATAGAGGAAAAACCAATGTGACTAAGGAAAAAAATAACTAGTTCAAGGGGTTATAAATGATAACTAGTGTAAAAACATAGTTCATTTTCACCTCTTATTTTTACCTTTTGGAAATTTCCCTCTTTTGGAGAAAATATTAAAGCATTAATTCCAGGAGATTTAGGCTACCATTTCACATTCCATGTGAGACAGGTTAGTCTTCTCTCCATTTTATTTCAATTTGTCTCAATTATCTTTCATTTTCCCCAAGTTTTGGCTTAGTTTCAGCTCATTTAGGGTCTTTTTAGCGCCCTAGGGTATCAACACCCCCCAACACATCGTGGGGAGTGTTTATCTTTGATTTCAACACCCTATATTGAACTAATAGGGAGTGTTGACACCCTGTAACCCCTTTTGAGGGAGTGTTGAGTGCAAAACCAAAAACATTTTAGTGTGTAAACTCTCAAAAAAACATTGTTTTTGCTCAAAACTTCGGCTAATGATTTATTTCATGATTTGTAGGATATTTTTTGACAAAATGATAGAGTGGAAGGAGCATGAGCATGAAACTGCTGATGTAGTTGATTTGCATGATCTCCATACCATAGAAGCACTAAGAAATTGTGGTTTGCTAAAAAATTACAAAACCCAAAGCATGAGGAAGGAAGTGCTTCTCTTGGAACACTTGATAGGAATGTGGGATGTACCTGAGAAAGTTTTTCATGTGGGTCCTCATTCTCTTAAGATAGAGATAGAGGATGTCTATTTATTGAGAAGGATCTCTAAGAGGCACTACTACATATTGAAAATTTTGCGACGACTACTTGCGACGAAATTACCCTTTTGTCGTAAAATTGAAGATAAAGAGTTGAATTTTTCAATTTTTTTTATAAATCCAACCCGTGTTCGTCAATCTTGCGATGAAACCAGATGTACATCTCAGGAGAGACGAACGTGAAGATCATGGACTATCGTCGCTCTTGCGACGACCTTTGATAATCATCGTAAGAGAGACGATAACCATTGACCGTTACACTCTTTGACAAAGTCAACATTGATCGTTACACTGTTTGAAAAAATCAACATTGACTTGGTCAACATTCATTGCTCTTGTGACTAAAAAAAATATCTATAAATATTTTGCAAATTAGAGATGTTGCGACAAACTTGCTATAACAACGACGGTTCAGAAAGGGTATTTTTTGTGTAAAAGAATGTCACAGAATATTAGAGGTGGGAAAAACAGTAAATATGGTGAAAAGGGTGATGGTAGATGTTATTGCCCTTGAAAAATATGTTGCACTAAACGTTCCGTAAGAATTTTAATAGAAACAACTAAAAAACATTGTAGGAAATATGGGCACATTGATGGGGGATCAAATGAATATCATCCCGTGGTAATTAGCTATATATTCATTATATGTTTCTATATTGTTGATTTTATATAAAGTTATATATGTGTATATATGTTTGTTATAGCCCTAAAATGCCCTACTTATGCATACTTGGCATTGGCCTTTCTACTTGCATAATTTTCCAAACCACTACCGAGGAACTCTATTTAAAAAACTATTTTTTGGAGCATGTACGCGCCCTCCTGCACTACTTCCTGCGTACATACACTTATTGCATGCTAGACAACCCACGTACATACGCTAGCTGCATACTAAACAACCCGCATTTACCTCCAAAAGTTGCAAAAAATTCGGTGGAGTTTGCAGGATGTCGAGGGTTTCCCAACCCTGCTAAAGCCTATCCCCAAACCGAATAACTATCCTTTTTCATATAAAAGGAGCTCTTGGGGTCTCATTCCAACATCAAGCATTAGAATGGTGAAACTCTGCCCAAATCCATTTCCTTCCTTGCCCAAGTATTTGCAGCCTTTTTTGAGTTCTTGCCTCAACATTCCCTCTCTAGCCCTTTTCTCCCATACAATCCCTTCCCTGCCCTTGAAGTGATCAGTTGACTGTGAGAGAAGGCATTTGGAAGGTTCACTTGGAGCAATTTCAAGAGGAGCCTGAACCAGGTTCGCAGAGCGTCGGTCTGCAAAGGTTGTAATTTCCAATCTTTGAACCTTCAAGGTGCCTACCAGCTTTCCCTGCCCTGTCAATCTACCTAGTATTTGTCTTTTTGAGAAATCCCAGAGGTGTACGCGCTCTTCTTTGGCTCAAACCACGTACATACGTGCCCTACATAGTAGAAAACTCGCGTACATACACAAGTTGTTGGTGCAACAACCCACATCTCTATGTCTTGAAAGTGTTTTTAACAAAGAGAGGTATGTCTCTTTCCTGGAAGAATTTTAGGCTTCTCAGGGATTTCTTGAACCTTAAAGAGTCTTTGTTTTTGGCCTTAGCTTGGGTTAAAGATTTGTTGTTAACTTGTGTCTTAGTTTTCTTTTGTTTTCCCTAAAGGTTTAGAGTGAACTTTCAAGTTTTAGATCCTCCTTTGGTTTCTTGTTTGAATCCCCGCGTTTATGCAGTTGGCTTAGGGTCTATGTCAATCTTGGGTTCTGTTTTCTCTTTTTCCTGTTTCTTGCTTTGAAAAACGAAATAAAATTTTACTTTGGTTTTTCTTGTTAAAGCAGTTCAAAAAATCAAAAAGATTTATTTCTTGCATTTAGTTTGGTGAAGTAGCCTATGTTGTTTGTTTGCAAAAGAAAAGAGTCTTAGTTTCAAAGTTCTTTCTTGCTTTCTTGAAAGACAAGTAGTTTTTCTTAGTCAAACGAAAACACTTTTTAGGAAACTTTCAATTACAAGATCTTGAAACATTGATTAGAAACGTTGAATTTTACAAAGAGTTTTACAAGCTTTTCTTTAATTTCAAAGTATCTTTTTGCTTTCAAATGCTCTAAATTTCTCTTCCTTATTTATCTCTTCAAAACACCATTATTTGCACGACCACATCCTTTGTGTAAATCAAGCCTTAAAATTAACGCTTAACTGAAAATATATTAGACTTTCTATTTGTAGTGTTCACCAACTAGTTTAGGCTTTTAGGGCCTTGAAATAGGCGTGAAGAGGAAACTCTTCAAGGCCATTTGAAACAAACATTGGATTCTGAGATAGGGAGTGTCTTAAGTCCAGCATCGTAAGAGTTAGTCGTGACCCCCCCCTAACATAGGGGATAAACACGAGGTCACATGAGGAAAGGTAGAGGAGATAACCCCTCCAAAGTCATACCAAACGTACTGGGGATTGTATATTGAGGGTATTTCTCGAGAACAATACTGATCGCATTTTCCTACGGAGCTTCGTGGACCTCGAATCCGTTCAATATCCTTAGTTGTCTTCCAGACCAATTTCTTTTGACACCCTTGAAGGGCTTCAGACTTGTTATCCTGCTTATCACGATCTACCCGGTTGTCGACTGTACCCGCCTAGTGACTGACTGTGAGATGGAAACTTAGTTGCCTATATTTTACGGACTTACACATGTGACTGTGGGGGTATATCGTGGTACCTAGGAAGGACGTTGGATCACGCTTCACAGAGTATACCCGGAGGGTGATTCTGTGTTCGAGTTGCACTTACATCGGTTAGTTTCTTTAGTGTTGATTGGCGTAACTATCCTTGCCACTAGTTAGTCGTCTGCTTGATTTATCTTTAGGAAAATTTTAGTGTGTGATTTGTGTGTCACGCTAGTCAAACCTTACAGTGTCAGTTTATCATTTAAAAAAGTGGAATATCAATAGCTCTGTCGGTCATGAAGGCTTCAGGGCCTATCATCGGTTACTTTGGATCCACCTTTGCCACCTTTGAGGCAAAGACTTGATCAAGAAGGATCGTTCGAAGCGACCGGGCCGTAGGAAACTATACCCGAGCCTACACTGAGAGGAGACTTTCCGGGACCAGAGGAATCTATCATTTCTAACCTCAAGACCAAAGGTTTCAGTCCAACAAATCCTCCGATCACTGACCTATCGACACCTCTTTTAATAAAGATAGTCCCCCCCGAGGAAATTTCTCCTGAACGCCAGTTCATTCGGCGAGCGGTGATGGAAGTAAACGTTGCTACTTTGTGAGGGAGTCCCCACACTCTCATTATGACTACCACTGGAGGGGGCATTGTACCTCCTCCCCCACCTTCGCCTGTCAGGACCACGGTTGTCCCAACACTCATGACTTCGGGAAGTGGTTTGATCCCTTTGACGGCTTCAACTACTATTTCGTTCACTCAGAATGTGATAAGTGCTCCCTTCTCATATGGGATTCCTTGCTTTGAAACAAATTTAGTTCTTACTTACTCTGCTTTACAGACCATGGGTCTAGGGTTAGGGAGTTCTAACGCTCCCTTGCAAGGATCAACCATGAGCACTACTGCCCCTTTTAATGTTATCCCTTATAGTGGGGGTCATATACCTCCTCCGTCCCCTTTGCTCGGTGGTGCGTTCCAACAACTAATTGGGTCTAAAGCTATTTATAGCTTGTTTAGTGGAGGCAGTTTGGGGCCTTCATCATACACAATGCTAGTGGGATCTATGTCATTCTCTTTGTTTGGTGCATTTAGGAACAACACTTTTTCTTCGACTGTTTTCTCGATTAGGGGAAACCCCAGATTTGGTCAACAGAACCCAGTGCAAGGTACCATTCCTTCACAGGGAGCGATGACTGGAGTATACTCCACACAGGGTCCTTGGAATCTTTTCCAGGGCTCGTTTCCCTCGCAACAGATGTTGGTCACGGGAAACCCATTCCATACTCAATATAACCCCGGACAAGGTTCTGTACCTATGCTAGGAGGATCGACTGGGGGCATCCCCAACCAAGGTCCTTGGAACAAAACACAGGGAGCAATCCCTGTGCAGGCTATGTCGTCCAATTTCGAGAGTCGGTCGATGATGCCACAACAGACGCAATTTCCTTTTGTTGGTCAAGGCCACGATTTTTACCAAAACCCTGGCCAACAGTCCAACTTTTCCTAGAAACCTGGTGCCAATCAAAATCTAGGACCCTCTTTTCTTGTAAATACTCTGCAACCGAAACTACCCTTTATGGAAACCTTGCATTTTCCAGACCTGTCGAGATTATTAAATGACCCGATCTGTCACAGTCCACGTTGGCCCCCCATGTCGACTAAGTTGCCTTCTGACATTCCTAAATTTGAGGGCAATCCTGGCAAAGATCTAGGTGATCACATGACTACCTTTCACTTATGGTGTTCATCGAACTCATTGAAAGACGAATACGTTCAGTTGCACCTTTTTCAACGCTCTTATAGGGGGTCCTGCGAAGTGGTATATCGAGCTCGATAGCTCAAAGTACTCTTACTTTAATGACCTGGCGATGGTTTTCTTGAACCATTTCCAGTTTCCAGTGAGATACGATGTCGATACCGAGTTGCTGGCCAACTTCAAGAAAACTAAGGCTGACCATATCTCGGATCATATCCGAGAATGGCGGTGAAGAAAGAGCCTGATTAAGGTCAAGGTCCCTCTTGCTTTCTTGCTTGAGTGGTTCTTGAAGTCTTTGGTTCCTTGCGTGTCCAAAGACATAACAACTTTCGGGGTGTTTTCTAAGGAGGAGGCTATTATGAGAGCCCAACAAATAGAATTGATTTACTCTCAGTTTGGCATGCTTTATGAGATTTTACCTGATGCGCCACGATATAATCTCAATAAGGACCAAAAAAAGTCTAGGCCCCACGTTGATGGCATAGTGGGCTCAACATAAAGCAAGTCCATCAATCTGTTGTTGAATCAGTTGCAGTAGTTGTCGGTATAACAGACTGTGGCCAACCTAACTCCTTGTTCGACTGCCCCCGCTACCTAGACGTCGGATGTACACAGTGTGCAATCAACGACTCCCAAGGCCAACTAACAGACCAAGGGAAAGAAGAAACAAAGAAACAAGAAGGGTTAAGGGGATAAAAAGGATGCTAACAATGTTGGTGAGGGAAAAACTCAGAAGAAGAAGTCAAAGTATCTGTGTAAGTTTTGCACGGAAGACCACCCGCCTCACCAATGCCCTCGGCTTGCGAAAGCCCATAAGCTACCAGCACAACAACAACCTGTTGTGTTGACAAACCCTTTTCCACAAGTGAAAAATATGGCTCAAGCTTCTGTATCCACCACGAGCGTAGCTGGGGGCAGTCATGGACCCCCCGCGCCTACTCCTAACAACCTGGTCATGAACATTTACATGATGAACGTCGATGCTCATTTATCAACTAGGACTCGTGACTACGGAACGCTGAAATTTGTCGAGAAGGGAAATGATGCCACTAACCCATTGAATCCTCTTCAAATTGAGAAGATAGTGCGAGAGACAATGACTCGCATGCATAAAGGTGCATTTAAGAAGACTTACCATAACCCAAATGTGAGGGTTGCTCATAACTACTTCGTCGTGGAGGATTTGGAAGAGACCCCTTGTGCAATGTCTACTCTGGAGGTTCTCCAGAGTTTCCCTTCACAGAGAAAAGATCCATTGTCTGCTTTGGGAGCGACAGAGACTAGTAACCTAGGAATGATCATTTTTTATCCAACCAACCTTAAACCTTGTCTTCCTCACCACGTCGCCTTTCAGATAGTAGTGGCATACACCATGAAATCGTTGACACAGAACATTTTTCGTACGGTGGCTGATGAGGGTGCCTAGACTTGCGTGATGTCAGTGGCATGTTGGAAGGCAATTGGCCAACCTGAGTTGACTCTATCGCTTACGTTTGTTAAGTATTTTGACGGTCGATCATTTAGACCACATGACATAAATCCTTCTTTCCCCATGCAGTTAGGGGGTACAACTATGTGCGTCAAAGTTGAAGTATTCGATGTGCCTCTCGACTACAATATTTTGCTAGAACAGAGTTGGAATTGCGCGATGCATGTGGTGGTTTCCATTGTTTTTCGGGTCTTATTCTTTTCGAACGATGGCCAAATAGTAATCATCAACATAGTTTTCCTTCTCTCATCTCGACCCTTCATCGGGGGCTTCCATGGTCCCCATGATTGATAACTCGCAGCTTGACACTGTCAACTTAGGTGTCGGTTTGTTTCCGTCATTGATGGGAACTTTTGATTATCTGTCGCCTTCCAATGATGTAAAATTTATATTGGATGTTCCCGACCAGCCGAGGGATGCGGTCTTTTAAGTGTCGTCTTTTAAAATGAGCTACTTTCATGACACGTGGAATTTACCTTCCCCATCGACTTTGATGGAAGGGATAGGGCACCTTGGCATGTCCATGCCCTTATCCCCGGCTGAAGTTGTGTACAACATTGTCCAACAAGCCTCAGCCAACCCCGATCCAGCTCCCCCACAAGAGCTAGATCCAATTCTCGAGCCTATTTGGGCTCAGGGATCTCTCTCCGCTCAAGATCCTTTAGACTTGGTATTTCCCTTTGACGAGGCAATTCTAGAGGCAATGAGTGGTCCTGATAGACCTTGGGATGATCTGCATCATAGATCTTATTTTCTTCCCGAGCTTAGGAGAATAGAGGCGGGAGAGTTTGTTTTGACTGTGAATGAAGATAGCCCTTGTCGTATCAACCCTCTGGCTACGTACAGAGTTTACGCAGAGGGAAACATGGAAAGTATTGCTACAATGATTCCTATCAATATATCCAAAACCCCTGGTGTCGTGGATAATGTTTTCGTCGGAGCGGATTGCTCCCATGAAGAAATTCAAATTTACATCGAGTTGTTAAAGGAGTTTTGCAACATTTTTTTTCTGGTCTTACAAGGATATGCCAGGCATCAACCCACGAATTTTCGAACACAAAGTCGTGACTTATCTTGATGTCAAACCGGTCCGACAGAATCTTCGTCCTGTCAATCCTAAAAAAACAGTGGCGATAAAGGCAAAAGTAGAGAATCTGCTCAAAGCTGGTTTTATCTATCCTGTACAATTGATGGAATGGGTATCAAACCTAGTTCCTATCAACAAGAAATAGGGCACGATACACGTTTGTATGGATTTCCGCGATTTGAACAAAGCTTGCCCGAAAGACAATTTGCCAACTCCGTTTATTGATCAGATTGTCGATGAGTGTGCGGGTTGTGAAGTCTTTTCTTTCATGGATGGTTTTTCGGGATATAATCAAATTCAAATCAAACCCGAGGACCAACATAAAATGGATTTTATCTGTCCTTGGGATACCTTCACCTATCGAAAGATGCCTTTTGGCCCGAAGAATGTTGGAGCTACCTTTCAGCGGGTCATGTCGTTCGCTTTTCACGACCTCAAACACATAGTCGAGGCATACCTTGATGATCTAGCATCACATTCTCGCAAGAGATCTGATCATCCCGCCCATTTGTTACGAGGAAAATCTCTCTATGGCTAGGGTAAACCACAACAGATGGAAATGACTGCAAAAATCAACTCTCTTCTCAAGTATGCTACATAAACAAATATGCTAGCAAGACAAGATAAAACACCTACCTTGTCCAGACGTTCGATGAAGTCCACCGTTGAGCACTTAACCCAAAGAAATATACATGCAACTAGTCCTGAACAACCAATCAAAGCAAGCATATGGTGATAATAAATAATGTTAGCACATTCAATAGCATAATCCATTAATAAACATGACAAATACGCCCATGGAATAATAATTCAAATATTTGCAAGATATCAATTGGACGGGAAAAGAGTGTTTCTATTAATATATGATCAACATAAGTTAAAATGTTACAAACGTCCGTGTTGGCACGGTTCAAAACCGAGAAACTAAGTTCCTTCCAGCTGGGCCTCCACCACTTCAATCCTCCACCAAAGGCAAGCTCATAAAAGAGAAACAAAGAGGTTCTCAATCAATAAGGGAAGAGCTTGGGGGCTGAACACTGTGTTCAGACTTAAAGGATAAAGGGATGCAGACTCGATATGAAGTAAATAATTTCTCCAGAGTAACTTTGCTCTCAAAGTTGAATTCTTTCTCCTTTATTCCATAGCTCGGAATTGGCCCATTTATAGCCTTCAAATGGAACTGAAGGGCCGAGTCAGGACGTTTCTAGTATATGGAAGGCCAAAGAACATAGATCTCTTGTCGTGACATGGAAACCCAACATTAATTTTCATTTTTTGGCACAAATCCCGATGTACACGGGCTGTAGTGGTGCAGCCTGCGTATACGCATGTTGTATAGTAGGCAAGATGCATACATGTGGAAAAATATGTATTTTTAGCTCTGGATTTTACAAACAGGGATGATAAGTCTACATAGGGAAATGGAAAAATACCTTTTGTTCAAGATTGCATAGGGTGAGACAAATCTTGCTACAACACTTCTAGTTTCCTATGCCATGGTATATCAAGGCACCAATAAAAACATCATCACTATTTCTTTTTGGAAAGAGATCAAATGTCTTTTGCTAGCCAATCCCAAACGTTTCCTAATTATGGGAGATGACCAATTGAAGGTAGAGAAGGTAAATTGTTGAAGCATGTGACCATTAAATTAGGATATTTTGTTCAAAAGTGTGATTTCTAGGTTATGATATTGAAGGCAATAATTATAAGGTTTTACCTGGACAACCTTAAATGGAAGACATGATTAACATGGAAAAGAAGATAGTGAAATTGAAACAAGTTCACCCAAAATATGAAGATTTTCATCACAAACTTCAATGACATGAGGGTTGGAAACTAAAAATTGACAAATACCAAATTTGAAACCAACTACAATAGAGTGTTGATGTTTAATGTCGACATTATAGAGGAACTTTATGCACAACCTCATCCTTATAGAATTGAAGAAGAACATGATCCATCATCGATCATATATACCTAGGAAAATTGGTATGTGCATGTTGTTAGATGAACAACAACATCAACACTCAATAAACTCTCAACCACACAATCACCTCGAGTGTCCACTGCCAACAAGTACAACAAGTATACAATATATTATATGAGATGTTTATTCAACCAACGCTAGAAAACACCGACTAAAATAGAGCATGACAATGTTGACAAGTATGCTCACTATGCCACTAACAATAAATAGTTCCAACACACAATCCCATAACTTCCCCACATATCTCAATTTGTGCTAATGTTCAAATGCAAAAAACCTGGCACAATTTATGAATTACCATGTACAATAACACTTGTCCTTGAATAGGCTAATTATAAGAATGAACATGGAAAAATGAAGTGGGACTTTCATGACAAAAATATGAAGACAACTAAACATTCTACATTTTCGACTTTTTTTCTAGTTTGCAATCACCAGAATTTTACCAGGCAATCTTTGTCAAAATTGCAACTTCAAATAGATGAAATTGTTGTTTTTAATGTAGCAATAGATTTAGCATCCTCAAACACCCTTACTACAACTAGAGTGTGCTATCCTAGCTTTTCATATTTGTAATTCCATCACTCCAAATTATTTTTGCTAGATTTTTGGCAAAAAATGTTGATTTCCCTTCTAGTTATTTTGAGAGGTTGGAAAAAGGCCAATTCGTAGTTTAGACTATGACCAAAAATACATTATCCAAGTGAAAGAACCAACGCTATAATTATTTATTTAAATTATAAGTATACTATCTATAAACATGCAAGTTATAATAAAATAGATGTTGTAATCCAATTATATTGCGAGAAACTTCTGGATCAAAATTGTGCGTGGAGTTTTGAAGTGTCCAACGTTTCGAGTGGACACTCCACCCATCATCAGGGACATGAAACATTGATGTCCTTGATGATGGGTGGAGTGTCTACTCCAAACGTTGAAAGTTTCAAAACTCCACACACAGTTTTGATCAAGAAATTTCTAACATTATGACTAACTATGAAAACTTACATACTCAAAATCCAATTATATTTTTAACATTGTCTTAAAAAATTTAAGATATAAATATAATTTCATATTTATTGGTCATCTAAAACAAATAATTGAAAAAATTAAATTAAATTTTATATTTGTATATCATTTAAAATTTTAAAAATAACTTAAATTTTTTAATTTAATAATATATATAATTTATAATTATCATATTTTTTCTTTATCTTATTTCATGTTAATTTAATTGATTAGTGTAGAGTTTAGTCTTTATTTAATTAATAATTTAAAATTAATTTTTTTTATAATACATTTATTTTATTCTATTCAAATTGATAAATTGTATTTTATAAAAAAACAAAATATACTTAATTAAAAAAAATTAATAATTTAAGTATTAAACTATTTGTTTATGGAACAAAACATACTTAATTAAAAAAAATTAATAATTTAAGTATTAAACTATTTGTTTATGGAAATAAAAAATATGAATGTGAATGGATATAATTTTATGAATATTCTGATTATATAGAAATAATCACTCAAATCTGTGGATCTAACAATTTTTTTTGAAAAAGAAGAAAAAAAAATAAAAAATCCTTGATTTCTTAAAACATTTAACCCAAGACTAACCCAAGACTAACCCATTTTGACAAATATATGTTCTTTTTTAAAATAAAATAATGCATAAGCAGCGTGTTGCACTAGATTTTTTCTATGAAACATGAGTAATCATTCTCCATCGGAGAAAGAAGAATATTAATGTGGAAAGGAAGCACATTATGGATTATGTCACTGGATAAGAACCGGGGAAGGCATGACACGTAGAAACTTTACTTTGAAATGTGATTAGCATAAGTACATTCAAATCTGCGCATCATGAAAAGGATAAGGATGAGGATGTAGTTCCATGATTTGATTTCCTTCCCTGTCCTGAATTGCAGCTGGGTGGGAATGGCGATGTCTTCGCTTTCATTCAAATTTTTTGGGCATTCCATTGTCGACGTACACACAATAAAGCCCAGAAGCATTTGCTTCAACCATTTACATTCTCGTATTCGTTGTTCAGGTGAGTTTACTAGTACTCTTTGCATTTATTCCTATGATATGAGACGCATCTAATTCAATACAAAAACAATATCACCAATGCTTCTCGCAAAACGGTGTCAAAACAAGATCAGTGATGTGTTTCACTATCTATTGTTTTCTCGTCGGGAAATTTCACAATAGCATTTTGAACTGATACTCAATTGTAGGAACCAATAGCAGGGAGCATTAAATGATCAAAGAGATAGTGGGGTAGGCTTGCTGTTCAGGGATTTCAACTAAATGCCCCTTTGTTTATCTTAAATTGGGATATGGATGGCAGCTTTGATTGGGTTTCAAGCATGGTTGTAAGGCTTTTGCCAAATGGGTTTGTTAATAGCCAATCGAGTATGCTCAAACGCAGCTGGTAAAGTCATCTAACCCAATATGAAGCCCTTAGCCAAGGCTGCCATCCCTAAACCCTAATTGCATTTAATCTGACATTAACCAGGATGGGTAATCAGGCTTGGATCTTCACATAGGCTAACTTGTTACACAAGCTGTACCAGAAGGGTAAAGAAAGAGGATTGCCCTTTGTGGCTAGGAGGTGTGTATCCTGCCAAATGTTTTAGAGGTTTAGCAATGTCAGATACCCCATCTCAATACAAAACTCTAACGGACAAGTCAATAGTAAGAGCAATATTTTAAGATGGGCCATGGAAAATCCTTCCGAGCTACATGATTCAGTAGGGCATATGGTGTTACGAAACCTAGCCTCAGCTAAAGTCATGTTTGAACAGGCTCTAATGACTCCTATACAGATGGAAATTAAGTGATCTAGATTACTAAAAAGTATCTTGGAAGAATGAGAAGCGTCAAATCAACTCCGAAGATGACGATTAGCTTACCAGCAAATAAGCAGTTACAGCTGATAATAGATGGTTGAGTAATTATGCAATAGTAATTTGGATGTGAGCGATAACCATGAAAAGGAACATTTTGGAGTCTGTATTTCATGTTAAAGCAACCAAATTGTTGTTAGGTATTCAGTTGCTCAATAGATAATAGTTACTTTACAGTTGGTGGTTAGTTTCTTGAAGTTGGTCAATGGTTACTAGTTGTAACGTATAAACTTAAGGTAACGAAATTGCCATTTACGAAATGGGTGGTAGAGTCTGCAATGTGACTTGCACTTGCTTTTTGTTGCCTCCTCTCCTATTTTTATGTGAGACCTGGTTTAGTAAAGAGATAAGTTCATAAGGAATGAAGAAGATGATCGGCTGATAGCCACCTACGTTACGTTCCCTGCTTCTTGTCTACTGATTTCAATTTCATTTCCTTTATTGGGAATTGCAGTTTCATATGAATGATTGTATTATTTCCTTTAAATGCTAAAGATGTGCACCACATGCAAACATGGTGGAGATTAAAACAATGCATGTCACGAAAATGAGAAGTTTGGAGAATTGATATTGCTAGATGGTGGAAGGATGAAATCCAAAACTTTGGGGTGTTCCTTTCATTTGGAGAGCTCATCTCTCAATGGCTAAATTATGTTGGAACAACAGGTTGAACAAGTTCATCACACCTCTGGATCTTCTAGAGATAGTTAGTTGATTGAGCGGTCCATTGATTGGTCAGCTAGGTATTCGACTAATCGATTGGTTCGACTAAAGTAGTTCACTAGTGCGCAAAATAAGGTAGAATTCAAGGAGTTTGTTATATTCCCTAAGCAATCTAAGAGGAGCTAATCTTTCTTACTTCAAGGGAGTTGGTTACATCTTGGTGTTTTATAAGATGGCTACATCTTGGTGCTATGTAAGATGGCCTTATTGGTCGATCTATATCAATGCTAAGATAATGTGAAGTATGTGTAGTGTATGGAAATATTTTGGTTTCTTATGCTTCTATGTATTTTGAGCTATGCTCACTTGTGCTTAAGTGTTGTAACTGTTACCCCCCAAATTAGGGGTAACTAAGGAGATTATGTCTCGAGGCCCACAGATTGCAGACATGGAGTGCCGAGAGTCAGATGGACAGAGCATAGCCCCGGAGGGCCCTTCTTTTCGATTGATGCATTCTACACATCACTAGCAGCAACAACGTCCACCACACTGGCTTGGTCCCAGAAGGAAATGGGTTTTGCTCCATGAGGTAATGAGTCTGGGTATCATGGTAAGTGTCACTCTAATAGTTAAAGCATTTGAACATGTTGCAAAGAATCTTTCTTGATTACAGAACGTTTGCTTGGAATTTATACTCTTTGCCTTATTTAACCCTGGTGGGTTTCATGTTATCCTAGTAAGTTGTTCACCGTCGGGAATAGGGTGCTATTGGGGGATTCCTTGAAGAGTCATCGTCCATTCCCGATCATACTTATCACCTTCCATACTTCTTTCCTTCCGTCTCCTCTTTTGGGATTTTCGGGTGTACTGACCCAAGAAGGGATTGTACCTCATTTCATGGGAAGAAGGGGCTAAAGGCCTAGAGGGTAAAGTAGTTGGGAAAAGCTAAAAGCCAAATCATGAGCCTTCCAGATGCTCACCCAAGAAGTCTTGAGAAACAATGAAGCGTTATTTCTTAAAAGCATAAGACCAACAAAAGCATAATTTCACATTTATAGATGTCCTACTTGTTGAGGGATCTACACAAGTGCGTTACAAGCTAGACTATACCCCCATGACACTTTGTGTACCTCTCCCTTCAAGTGACTTTGTGGTACTTCCCCCGAAGCTAATCGATTAACCCATAGGGAGTACCTAGTGTTTGGACCTTAATTAATTAATGGCAATAAATGGGCTTGGAAAAATGTTGCATCGCGGACGAAGGGCAACACACCCTCTAGAAAGGCACCCATAAATGAGACAATACAATCCCTTGTATGTCACGAACCCCATGCCCAGAAGTTTACCCCACTCCACTTCACAATCACACATGGCTTAGATAGGTTTCTCTCAAGAAACACCTTAGACTTGGGGATTGATTGACCCAATAGGATGCCTTGACACCCCTCCCACACCTAAATTTGACAAATTGTATAATGTCTTTGAGCATTTATTTAGTTTGAAAAGGGGAGTTTGATGCACATGTTCAGGTGGTTTGATTACTAGATGTGGCTTACTTGGCATGATCATGTGACTCATGGACCCTTGGAGGGCGTACCTATTTGTCTTTGTAGGACCTTACCCGGTGGACATGTATTCATGAGGAGATGATTAGTCCGGATCTTCATGAGGGCTTGAATCCCAAGGATGGATGCAGAGACCCCATGCCTGGGGCAAGATCGCGATGACTAGTTTGCACAGTGAAGGAAGAGGACATTGTCTTTGGAGGCAATCTGGTAGACCTAGATGAAGAGTTCATGGCTCCTCCCACCTAGACGTTATCCCTTGGAGGCCTTAGACGTCACCCTAGTAGCCCATGATGTCACCTAGGGCTAGGGTTTGATACTTGGAGATGTTGGATGAGATTTTTGGCACGTGTGGCATGGAGGTTGGCCTTTGGAGGCCCAACGTTCCACTAGACAACCTCAACGTCTCCTTGAGGAGGCCTAACGTCACCCTAGGAGGGATGATGTCACCCTCTTTAGGGTTATTTTGTAAAGAATTGATTTTATTTTTAATTTTAATGAGCAATTTGACATGTAGGCTCAATTTTATGAAAAGACACAATTGTTGGGTAAATTAAGCCAGGATTTTCCATATAAATATGGCTGGCAAACTTTATTTTTGATGATAACTCACCTCTCACAAGAGGGGGGATTAAAATTTTCGCCCTCTTAAGGGTTATTGGCTGAAATTGTGAGGCACACTCTCTTGGAGGCTTGTTTGGATGCATCTTGGATCAATTTTTGGTGGAATTTTTGGCAATCCAGGGTTTTTGTACTTGATTATTCTTGGTGAAGTAAGTAAATCTGCAATTTTCATTTCATGATAAATGTTTGTGGTATGTTTACTTGTTCATATTTAAGATTATAAAATTGCTTGCTTGAAACCCTAGGAGTAAGAAACATAAGGTGTTTCTTTCTTGCTCTTTATTTGTTAAGTTTTGCCTAAGAAGATCTTGTCTAGACAAACTTCTAGAGCCCTAAAGTGCTAGCACTTTAGAAGCTTTGTCTAGTTCTTGTTGCATAGAATATATTTCAAGAGTCTAAGAAGAAGAGAAATCGCTAGGGCCTAGAAGTGCCTACACCCTAGTTGAATTTACTCTGTGAGGCTTGGTACTTGAGGACTTAAGGTGCTACTCCTCAAGCTTCCACCTTGTTATCTCTTAGACACGTATAATCATTTATTTTCTCCAAGTTATTGTGCTGATATAATTGACTCCATAAGCCCTAAAAGGCACTAGTTCTCACTTCTCTCTTATTGAAGGATTGATCAAACACTCAAACACTATTCTCCTAAGCTTTTACTAATTATTTCTAACCATAGTTTAACCTAGATTACTAATCTACTTGCTGCTGTTGCAAAACATTGCTACAGCCATACTAACTGCTGCAATTTTCTGCATACACTAATCTAACTCATAGCTAACTTACTCAGAACTTGCTTGTGACAATTGTTAAGGAATCTACTTGATATATGCTCAATTTTCATTGTCTATTCTAGCAATTTTGAGCACTAATTCTTGTGGCTGTTACAATTTACTTTTGGCTGTTATAAATCGTCATCTAACTGTAATTTTGCTTCAACCATCATATAATTGCATTGTCTATCGTCTTTGGAGGCTTTACTGTCATTTTTGTACATGAAATTGCCATATATATGCTCTGTTGTTCTTGTTCCGGGAGGGTACACAAATTACATTTCTTTGCCTCAATTTCTCAGACGTAGACTTTGTTGACTTTGGTGACTAGTGAGAGGGGGGGTATTTCTTAACATAACCTTAGTCTACGTAGCCCTTTAGGCCATCGGGAACGCCTCCCTTGGGGTAGACTTTCTTCTACTCCTAAAAGTGGGGATTTCCTATTGAGGTGACAGTGATAGGATATCCTATTTGTTACGCCAATCTCCTTTACTTGTCTTGGGCTTTGGACAAGTACAAATTGTGCAATAACAATAACGATGTCTCTAAATGCCACCTCTTCTTGGAATGCTTAGCTACCTAATTTCCTAGTTCTCCAATGTGGAATCAGAGCTATTGGTTTGGACCTAGCTTGTCATCTAAGAGTCCTTTGGAGGTTGTTGGTTCGACGCACTCTTAATGAGTCAAATCTGTTTGGTAGATTGACTTAGGGTTTTGACTTGCAGATTGAATTAGGGACTAGATCTGTAGATCAACATCACGTGTTCTAAGCAAGAGCCTATGGTTCTGAATGGCCACAATTATGGAATATGGGCACAAGATATGGAAACTTTATTAAAGAGTAAGGTGCTTTGGCAATTCACAAAGACTGCGGTTCTAGATTCAAAGGATGACCTACAAAAATTTATCATCAATGGGAAGAAGTATGAGGTTGTACAAGTTATAACAACCTACATCTCCAGGGAAATTTGCTTTCATGAGTGGGATCGATTGCCCAAATGAAGTCTAGAAGAAGATGAAAACTCTATTTGATAAGATCGACGTAACATATTTTCCATTTTAACTTTATCTCTATATAATATAATTTTATATTATTTGTGATCCAGGTGGATATCGGTGGCCACCCACCTATTCCACTGACTCAAAGCACAATTTTCCATTTTGGCAGTTTTTCTACTCTTTTTTGAGTCCTAAACTATGGGGGTTGTTTTGAGGCCCTAAAAAATGTTTTTTGGGCACGACAACACCCAGGCGATCGACAAAGGGCATCATCAAAAACCTGAAAAGGGCATCATCAGTGGTATCAGAGTGGTTTGCTCTTTATTTGTTTCTTTGTGCATGTCCTTGACGAGGTCAGGGTATAAGGAGTTGGGACTCAAACTATTTGAGCCTTTGCAGGACCGTCCTTGCTGACCCCGACGACCTCCCATGGCGAAAGAAAAGAGAGACGATGGAGTAGGAGATCCTATTAAATTGTTGCTCGAGGAAGCCCTCGTGCTACAAAGGAACGAGATGATGGATAATTTTTCCCAGATCCTTCGACAACTACCAACAACCGACGCATCTTCGTCAAGCGACCACTTTGGAGGTGTTGCCCCCTTCAAGGTACAAGTTAGTTTTGATATTCTTGTATTTGAAGGTCAGATAGATGCAGATGCTCTAGATAAATGGTTGAATCTCCTTGAAGGGTATTTTCCTTTCCACAATTTTTCTAATAGAGAAAAGATCACCTTTGCGCTTCTTAAGGCTGTCCCCCATGTCAAGGATTGGTGAGAAACTTACTGTGAGCAAAAGGCCATGGAGGAATCTGTAATGTTTGTAGTCGTACCCACTTGGGGTTCTTTTAGGGATGCTGTTTAGGAACAGTATTACCCTGTTGGAAGCTACGATGACCAGTATACAAAATGGACCATGTTGCGGCAGGAAAGGGACCAAACAGTGCTAGAGCTCACAAATGTCTTATATACCTTGCACACTAAGCTGGGTATCAAAGACTCTGAACGACACCTGGTGCTCAAGTATTGCGACAACTTGCATTGATACATCCAGACAGAAATGGAGTTTTTGAACATCTCATCATTGGGCACGACTTATTGATATGCCGTCAAAATCGAGCAAAAATTTAAACAGAAGAAGCGAGAGTTTGGATCTGCGAATTCTTCACAGTAGAAGTAGGGCAAAGGCAGCCCCAACCCGCAGAACAAAAGACAGACCAAGGATGGACCATCGCAGGACAACCGGTCCAAGCCGCAAACAAAGAAGGGCAGTGGGAAGATGAAGAAAGACACTGGAAAGTGGTGCGAATTCCATAAAATCCCCTGGCATAACAATGATGAATGTCGCTCAAAGTAGTCGTTGGTTGCCGAGTTGAAAGCCTCGAAGGCAGATGCAGGTTCCGACTCAAAATCAGATGTAGACAAGGGGAAGTGGATCATTGATGTGGAACCCAGTGTCACCGTTGCTACCACCAAAGTCCAGCTAAATGAGCCCGAAGAACCAGAGGAAGGTGAGCGCCTTTTCCACTTGCAGATGTGGGTGAAGGGTGCTTTGGTGCAGTTCATTGTCAATAGCAGAAGTCAAAAGAACCTCATTTTAGCAGAGGTTGCCAAGCGACTGGACCTACTGACAACACCAGATTCGCAACCTTGCACCATCGGGTGGCTTCGCCAAGGGAGAGATCTTCGCGTTAGTCAACAGTGTCGCCTACCCTACGGCATCAAGCCCTTCAAGGATGAGGTATTGCGTGATATTGCCCCCCTCGAAGTTTGTGATGTTCTTTTAGGCCAACCTTGTGCAAACGTCATGTTGTATATGAGTCTAGACCTCACAATGTTATTATTACTTTTGGGTAGACAATTATACATAATACCAGAGGCAGCTCCACCTACCGCCATTTCTTTGATCTCCGCTAAGTAATGCAGGAAGGTCATCTCCCAGACCGAGAATTTTTTCTTCTTTATGATTTGTTCTCAAAGTGAACAGAAGGTAGTGGCCACGTCCATAGCCTCCGCACAAGGCCTCTCCATATAGCAAAAGCGGGTGGACAAGGTCGTGGAGGAATGCAAATACATATTCTCCTCACCCACTGGGGTACCTTTGCACTGTCAGGTCAAGCATTCAATCGATCTGACCCTCGACACACCTCTACCGAATGGGTCAGTCTTTCATCGCTCTCTTATGGAAAAATGAGGAAATCAAGCGCCAGATCCAAGAACTGCTCAAAAAGGGGCACATCCGACCAAGCTCCTCACCCTGCGGAAGCCCAATTGTACTCGTGCAGAGGAAAGATGGGACTTGGCGACTCTGCATTGATTACAAGGCCCTAAACAAAATCACAATTAGGAATCGGTACCCAATTCCCCGAATTGACGACCTTCTTGACCAACTCAAGGGAGCCAAGTACTTCAGTAAGATTGACCTAAAGTCCGGTTACCACCAAGTCCCAATAGAACAGATTGATGTATGGAATACTGCTTTCAAGTCCAAAGAAGGTCTTTTTGAATGGTTGGTCATGCCCTTTGGTTTGACGAATGCCTCATCCACTTTCATGAGGTTGATGGATGATATCTTGCAGCCTTTCACCAATTCTTTTGTGGTGGTATACCTGGATGATATCCTCATCTTCAACAAGAGTTGGGTGAAACACTTGCAGCGTATTCAACAGGTCCTTCACATTCTGCGGCAACACAAGCTATATGCTAACTTGGAAAAATGCTCCTTCGACATGAACAGGGTCCAATACCTAGGCTACATTGTTGATGAGCATGGTGTGCATGTGGATCCAACCAAGATCCAGGTCATTCGTGACTGGCCAGCCTCGACCACACTAACTGAGCTTCGAAGTTTCTTGGGACTTGCCAATTTCTATCGCAGGTTCGTGTTGAGATTCTCTCATATTGCATGGGCCCTCAGCCAAGTGACCAAGGGTGGTGGCAAAGCAAAGTTCGTGTGGGGACAGTCGCAAAAAAAAGCGTTCGATGATTTGAAACATCGCTTGTGCTCAGCCCCGATGCTCTCATTACCCAATCGACAACTACCTTTTGTGATTGAGACAGATACCTCAAATTATGTTGTGGGTGCAGTTCTCACTCATCACGGTCATCCAGTGGCCTATCATAGTGAGACACTATCAAATGTCGTCTGTAAGTACCTCACTTATGAAAAAGAATTGTATTCCATTGTACAATCCTGCCACCAATGGAAGCATTACATTCTTGAGAAGGAGAGTCATCCACACTGATCACAAGCCTCTACAGTTCATGCATACACAAGGCAAATTACAGAACGATCGCCATCAAAAGTGGTCCACATACTTGTAGTAGTTTCATCTCAACATCAAATATAAGATAGGGAGCACCAATTGCGTTGTTGACTGCCTTAGTCGACCTCTAGTTGCAACATTAGCCATGGTGTTCCACTCCTGCGGACATGAGGCCTCTGGGTGGCCCCAACTCTACGAGAGCAATCCTGACTTCACTACCACTTACCAGATGTTGGGCGCAAGCACTCTCGTCACTGATTTTCATCTTCAGGACACACTGTTAGGCCATCTGGGCCATCTCTGTGTTCCTTCAAGCTAGCGTGCGAAGGTGATTTGGGAAGCTCACTATAGTCGGATGGCATGACACTTTGGTGTGGAAAAGACAGTGGCAGTGCTGTAGAAGTATTTCTATTGGCTGAAACTTCGACAAGAAGTCAACAAGTACATCTGGTCTTGCACTGCCTACGCTATTGCCAAACCATACATTAAGAAGCAAGGCATGTACACCCCTCTGCCTACTCCCGACAGGCTGTGGGAATCCATCTCGATGGACTACATATCTGGGCTTCCTTCAACCAAGCAGGACAATGACTGTGTTTTTGTGGTGGTTGATCGATTTTCTAAGATGGCCATTCTGACAGCTTGCAAGAAGAGTATCACATTGGAGGCCATTGCCAAGCTCTTCTTTGAACTGGTATGCGTACATTTTGCGATATCAGAGACCATCATTTCAGATCGGGATAGCAGGTTCCTAAGCACATTTTGGTAGTCTCTGTTCACTGTTGGACACCAAGCTCACGAAATTCACTGCCTTCCACCCCCAAACTGATGGCCAGACAAAAATCGTCAATAGAATGATCGTGCATATCTTGTGCATGTACAACTCCAAGCATCCACGCACATGGAATGAGATTCTCCCCTATGTTCAACACAACTACAACAGAGCTCTCCATAGCTCGACCGGCCACAACCCCTTTTAGGTGGTGTTGGGATTTCAACCATTGGGTCCTGTTATAACACAAGTTGTAGGTTGGGAAAAGCCCAACCCAAACACCAAATGGCGACAACTTAGAGAACACCTATTCACTGTCACCTTAGGCAGGTATTCCCGTCACTTTAGAGATGAGAGAATCACCTGAAGGTGGGAATCCCGGTGACCTTGGGGGAAATGAGATGGAAAGTGAAGAAATGAAAGAAGGCCCCACTAAAGGTCAAGATAGAGAATGCGAAAGGGCTTGAGAAAGAGTCAAAATGGTAGCCAAAAGTTGCCAATAGATAAGAGTCTAAATGGTAGCCAAAAGTTGCCCAAGACACAAGAACAGGCCAAATATATATGTATAATGTTAGGTGGACAAGCAAGTTAAGCTTGCTATCCCTAATTGCAGCATTAAACAAAGATATATATCAGCAAGAAAATAAGTGTTAAAGCTGCTAAACAATTGCTAAAAGTCCAACAAATGATGTAAGAGATAAGCTAGATGAACACCAGTAATACTCAAGAATGAAAGCACAAGACTTTAGCAATGAAACAAGGCTGTAATAAAAGGTCTTTGCAGAGAAACAAGTTGTTACAGCAGTAAATCCAACCACCAAAACTTACAAAGAGTCCACCCAAAAGTTGCGCTAGACCTAGTAGATTATCTTGGCAAACTTTAAGCAAATTCTGACGGTTGAAAAACAAGTTATAAGTGAATAAAGAGAGATTTTTCTGCAGCCCTAATGGCTGTAGCTTTTTATGAACTATAACTCTAAGAAGACTAGGCCAATCAAGACGCCCTAGTGGCCTTGACAAGCCCTTAGCATGCAAAAAATTATCCAATTGAAACAGGATTAGTATCTCATAAAATCACGTTTACCGAGGCAAATAATTGATTTCTCCAATGCAAAAAAAACTGTTTAGTGCCTTTATAATTGGGTGAATGGGGTCTTTAAAACACAATTTGGATCAACAAGATCCCTAGGGGTGTAAATCCTCTTACTCCCTAGGGTATGCCAACCAACTTAGGGTAAATCGAGGAGGGTGTACACACTTGTACTTTTCCTAGCAACCCTTGTTCAAGAATGACTTATAACTTTAACAAAAAGATGAAGCATAAATGGAGGGTGTATCCAACATACTCCTCTTAGGGTTTCCACCACAAATAACCAAGAATAAGCAAGAAAGAAATAGCAATGCATATTTTCCTTAGCACTTCCAAGAAAAGAGATACAAACCCTAGTTCACCATGCAAATTACCATCCAAGAGCAAAAGAATAAGCCTTCAAGAGGTGCGCATCACTTCACTTCATCCATTCACCAAGAGATAGCACTAAAAACCATTTGCAAGAGAGAGAGATACCAAAAATGCACAAGTATAGCGAAAATTTCAGCCATAGAGTCTTCTCACAATGGGAGAGTTATGTTGAAATGATTTGAGTTTGATCTCTATTTATACAAAAAGTCTTAGACATAGTTTGTCCACTTATGTTAGGGTAAACACAAAGTAAGGGGACAACAAACCCCTACTTTCCCCCTCTACAAAAATAATACTAAACAATTCATACTTTGCACATAAAATGAAACCCTAAGTAAGACGTCACCCCTTTAGGGGACATTTTGACACTTTTCCAAGTCGTTGGAGAAGAAAGTGGAGATCATTGGGGCTTCTTGAGACCCCCTTCATGTGCCAAGGTCTCTCCATGCCTCCTTTGGTGAAATCATGCCAAGTGTCAATGAGTAACAACTCCATCACCACCAAACCCTAGCCCTAGGGGACGTCAAGCCTCCAAAAGTGACGTTTTTCCTCTCCTAGGCAAGTCGTTTGGGTAATAGGGGCTCGGTAAGCTCATCCAAGATGTCTTCTAGGCCTCCAGAGGCACGTCTTCATCATCCAGCATGTGGGCCCTAGGCATCCATCCTGTGGGTTTCTTCCCCCATGGAAGCCCAATCTAGGCTTGTTCTCCCAAAACTAGCCTCTAAGTAAGGTCCTGCAAAACAAATGGGTATGCCCTCCAAGGATCTCAAGTCAAAATATCATGGCAAGTGAAAACCACATCTAATAAACAAGGCACCTAAAAATGTGCATCAAAACTACCTCATCAAATTAAACAAATGCTCAAAGACCCTATACAATTGACCAAATTTAGGTATGGGAGGGGTGTCATAAAAGTCCTATTGGGTAGACCAAAACCCTCAAGTAGGGGATGCTTCCAAGGATGCCCCTTCAAGATCATGTAGTGGATGATGAGGTGGATAGGGGTTTAGACTTCATAGGTCAATGGGTTTTATGACATACAAGGGCTCGTATTGTCTCATCTATGGGTGCCTTTGTAGAGGGTGTGTTGCACCTTCGTTTTCAATGCAACCTTTTTCCAAGCCCATTTATTGCCTTTAATTCTTTTAGGATGTTTCCAGGTTGAAACCAAAGTGGGGCTTCTACCTAAGTAATAAAAAATGTGCCCACCTTGACTCTACCCTGGTCACATCATGCTTCCCCAAGTTGGAAACAAGTGTGGGGCTTACAGATACCCTTATGCCCAGAAGAGTGAAATTGAGCATTTGGTTGAAGAAATGTTAGAGGCTGACATTATTAGACCTAGCCAAAGTTCTTACTCTGCACCGATGGTAATGGTACTCAAGAAAGAGGGTTCATGGCGTATGTGTCCAGATTATAGAGAGCTCAACAAGATCACCATTAAAGATAAGTTTCCCATTCCCGTCATTGATGAATTGTTAGATGAACTACATGGAGCAATCTACACAAAGTTGGATCTTCGTTTAGGGTATCATCAGATTAGAATGAAGGAAGCAGATATCCCAAAAACAACATTCCGAACTCATGAAGGCCATTATGAATTTTTGGTAATGCCTTTTCGCCTTACGAATGCACCTTCCACATTCCAAGGGTTGATGAATTCTATTTTCAAGCCCTTCGAAAATTTGTGTTAGTATCTTTTGATGATATACTAATCTAAAGCAAGTCTTGGGAGGATCATGTTCGACATGTTGACAGGGTGCTACAGCTACTAAAGGAGCAACAATTATATGCCAAACCATCCAAATGTTTCTTTGGGGTGAAGGAGGTAGAGTATTTGGGTCATATTGTATCTCATGAAGGTGTCAAGGTAGACCCTAACAAAATTAAGGCCATGATGGACTGGTTGATTCCCAAAACATTGAATAATTTTAGAGGATTTTTGGGTTTGACAGGTTACTATCGCAAGTTTGTTCGGAACTATGGAAGAATAACAACACCTTTAACGACATTAGCTAAGAAGGATGCATTTTCATGGACTCCAGAGGCAATTCAAGCTTTTGAAAAACTTAAAGAGGCGATGTGCAAAGCTCCTGTCTTGAACACACCAGACTTCACAAAACATTTATTGTGGAATGCGATGCCTCAGGAAATGGCATTGGTGTTGTTCTAATGCAAGAAGGAAGGCCCCTTGCTTTTGAAAGTCGACCACTCAAGGGAAAGGACTTACACAAACCCATTTATGAGAAGGAAATGATGGAAATACTACATGCATTGAAGCAATGGAACCCTTACCTAATAGGTAGGCACTTCAAGGTCAAAACATATGATGACAGTCTTAAATACTTCTTGGAACAAAGACTATCTTCAGAAGAAAAACAAAAATGGGTGACCAAGATGTTGGGTTATGATTTTGAAATCATCTACAAAAAAGGGAAGCAAAATGTTGTGGCAGATGCACTCTCAAGAAATGATGAAGATGTTGAGGCATTTCTTTGTGCTATCTCGATCATCCAACCTGATTGGATAACAGAAGCAAGGGATGAATGGAAGAATGATGAAAAAGTGTGGACTCTCATTCAAAGGTTGCAACAGGATTCCAGTGCATCAGATACATTTACATGGAAAAATGATTCACTGTGGTACAAAGATCGCTAATATTTATGTAAGAACTCCCAAATCAAACAAAAGGTATTCTTGGAATTGCACACTTCTTCGGTAGGAGGGCACTCGGGATTTTTGAAAACCTATCACACTGTTAAGAAAGAATTTTTTTGGGATGGCCTTAAAACTGGTGATCAAAGGTTTGTGGCAGAATGTTTGGTTTTCCAACAAAATAAGGTGGAAACAATTAAGACCCCAGGTCTTTTACAACCATTAGCCATCCCAAGTCAGCGTTGGGAGGAGGTTTCCATGGATTTCATCACAGGGTTACCAAAATCTGAAGGAAAGTGTATCATCATGGTGATTGTCTATAGATTGACCAAGTACGCACACTTTTGTGCACTCTCTCATCCCTTCAAAGCTAGTACAGTTGCCACTGCATTCATGGAGACAGTTCAAAAGCTACATGGAAGTGACGGAGATCCCATCTTCACTGGACATTTTTGGACATAATTATTTTCTTGTTTAGGTACTCAATTGGCTCATAGATCATCTTATTATCCTCAATCTGATGGACAAACTGAGATAGTGAACAAATGTCTAGAAGGATACCTTCGGTGCTTCATCTCTAATAAACAAACATAATGGTTCAAGTGGTTATCCTTGGCAGAATGGTGGTATACCACTTCCTTTCACACTGCAACAAAAATGACACCATTTATGGTGCTCTATGGATATCACCCACTGTCCATCACTTCTCTAAAAGAAAAATCTAAGGTTCAAGCAGTGGAAGATCACATCGAGCATCAACAA
>ML813755.1:245713-256653 GCA_009831015.1 Picea engelmannii | reverse complement strand
GGAATCATGTTTACATTCATGTGCCAAAGGAGAAGAGGACAAAGCTTCAACCCTCTAGCTTGAAGGGTGTGTTTGTGGGATATAAAGAGATCTCCAAGGCTTACCAATTCTATATTCCATCTCAAAGGAGGACATTGATAAGTCGATATGTGAAGCTTGATAAGGATGCATGGTCCTCAAAGTCTCATGAGCCTCTTCCATAGGTTATGGAGGAAGATCAACTTGCTGCCCCAAAGGTTGATTTGCAGAAAGAAAAGAAGTCAAAAGCAAATCAACAAGGTTCTAGTGGAGTAATAGTGACCCCATTATCTTCCAATACAACTAGGAAGTGTAGATGGCATACCCAAACATAGAAGAGGCATAGGAGCAAGTAGGAGTGCCAAAGATTCCCTTTCAAGTGATCCATCCCCCTAAGAATTTTTTGAGTTATGTCGCATTGATGTCCTCCATCATTGATGCAGAGCCTTCTAGTTTTGAGGAGGCAAATTCAAAGCAAGTGTGGTGAGATGCCATGGCATAGAGTATCACTCCATTTTGTAGAACGATGTTTGAGAGATTGTGGTAAGACTAGATGGGAAGTTAATGATTGATTCTAGCTAGTTGTACAAAGTGAAGCACGCCGCTAATGGGAGCATAGAGAAGTACAAGGCCATATTCATTGCACAAGGAATCTCCTAGAGAGAGGGAGTTAAGTACAATGAGACCTTTGCTCCAGTTGCAAGATATAATTAAATTAGGGTAATTATGTCTCTTGCATCATATTTCGATTGGTATTTATATCAAATGGATGTAAAGACAACATCTCTAAATGGCAAGAAAAAGAAAGAAATGTACATCAATTAGCGTAGGGGGTTTGAGGTGCATGGGTTGGATACCCTTGTATGCATGTTGAAGAAGGCCCTGTATGAGCTAAAGTAAGCACCATGTGATTGGTATTGACAGATTGATGAGTACTTTACCAAAAACTATTGTAGATCCTAACATTTGCTATTTGTTTGATAAATCTAATATGCTTGTTTTGGTCCATGTTGCCCCTTGTATTGTATATGAGGTTTGGCATGTGTGATCTTCATCACACATATGGATGGTTTGCAGGATGTATTTTCATGGAATTTTGGGCTTGACTTGGAGATGGTACTTTCACTTGATTAGATGGTGTCTTGGTGGAGGAGACTCATTTTCTCCTTGTTTGATTATCATGGTCGTGGTTCATCTATTGGTTTTCTTCATGTTGCATGTCTTTGATTGATGGATCATCCTCTTGGTATATAATTTTGATGGTTATGGAGCATGCTACCTCATCATGGTGGTTGGACATGGTTTATATGCACTTTGGAGGTCTATTCTACATGAGGATTGCACACTTTCTTGGAGACTGCCTAGCACATTGACCCCATTTTCACATTATTCCAACATGATTTAATGGTCTAATTGATATGGTATTGATGTGGTTGGAACTTCCTTATGTAAGTGCCCTAGCTTACTTAGGGGGTTTTGATGCACATTATACTTTATTATGACATTTGTTATGATCTTTTGTGGAGAACTCACCCTAGGCACACATTTGGAGGATGATTGCAACATTTAACGGTGGTTTTAGCTCTTGTTTAACTAAAGGAAGGTCTATCTCTTGAGCACCCTAACCCATCTTAGTATTATTCACACTAGAAGTGGTTTGTTGTGTTATAATTTATGGTTCTATGTGGAGTAGTCACCTTGTTAGCACACATGTGGAGGCATCTTCACATTTCATATGATTGTTTTGTTGCTTGTGGAGAGTGGCATGTTTCTCTATGGTGCACCTCCATGAGTTGGTTGAGCATCATTATGAGTTGGCTTGTGGAGGATTATTTTATTGGTTATTAACTCCTTCCTTTCACACATGTTGGAGGTTGTTACACATGGGAGATTGTGCTATGGAATTAGTTGAATTGCAATCTTTGATACTTGGTCAAAATCCTAGAAGCAATTCATCCACCTTGGAGAACCCACACATGTGATTTGGAGGAGATCTAGGAGGCTTCAAACCCTAGATGTTGGGATGTCTCACCTACTTGGTCCACACGTGTCATGATGAGTTGGATCTTGCACATATTTTGATGTTTTTTTAGTGGAGTGACTTGTATCGGTGGAGATTGAGGGGGTGGCCCTCATATATTTTATTTTTATTCATTGGAGGACTAATGTATCTAGGAAAACAAACACTTCTAGATAGAGTTGAAACCTTTATAAGGGTTTTCTCTCTCCATTTGATGTTATGGTTGGATTTGTGAGGATATCTCTCCTCTTGGAGCTTTGTTGAATATCTAATGGAAAGATTTTGGAGATTATTGGGTTATTTCTTTTATATGTGAAGCTAATATTCGTCATCTTTAATTGTTGTTGATGTATGTTAGGAATCACTTGTTAAAAACATGTTTGAGAGGCCATGAAGAAGGGTATATATACCACATTGGAAGGGGTTTATGTGAGGATTTTTCCCTCTTTCTCCCTTTGTTGTTCTAATAATGAATGTATTAGCTTCCTTCTATCAAATCGGTGTTTCTAGTCTAATGCTTCATTGTAGGACACACCATCATAGCATAGTTTGAGTGTGGCAGCTTTAGGGCCTCTCCAAGTGTGTTTCTTCATCTTTTAACAACACATTAAGGCTTATTGTGGCATTGCTCCACTTGTCTTAATCATATGCAAATTGCTCTCTTAAAGTAGCCCCTTGACTCCATTTGCCCTATATTGAATAGGCACTAGTCCCTTGTCCTCCATCACCCCATTATTTTTACTATGCTAAAAATGAAAAACAATGCTTTGCTAAGCTATCTCTTCATTTCATCTTGAACCTCACTGTCATAGCCTTATCAATCCTACTTAGGGATACCCTCCTTGTGTTGGAGAAGAGCCAACTTGTAATATCCCTCGGCCGAACCCAATTGTAAATATAATATAAATGTACTTAAGCTGGTGAGTTGTTTTAACCTCAATTGGTAATGCACGTCATGTGGCATAGTGCGCGCATGAACTGCGCAGTAAAATGATGTAATATGTACATTCCAGGATACCGCGCGCAGTAACTAAGGTGTGCGCAGTATAGAGGACAACGAGCCTCGTGTATATGATATGTGTTATAGGTTGGTGAGCCGGTTATTATAAGCTGGGATGCTTATGTTTTGGTATTGGGCCGGAACGCCTAGATGTCAAAGGCCAATCCGCCTACTTTGTACATGACTCATGATTAATATAAAATACATCGCTGCGCGCAGACCGACCACGGTAAAAGAGATGGGGGACTGAACTTCACCAGTTAGGGAAAGGGAGGGCCAAAAGTCAAGGGAATATTATATTAATATTTCCTAAAACATAAAGTATGGATAATTATTTTATCCTAAGTTCTAAAGTTGGGGACAAGTAGACCAAAATAACTTCCGATATGACAAGTGTCAAGTTGGGGACATGCATTCATATCGTGGGGGGAACTTAGCTCATTTGGGGTGACTTCTCACGGATACCTGAGGGGCAGCCCGACCACCATTATTCGCAAAGGGACTTCCACGAAGAGTTGACAGTGATTCTCCTCCACACTCAGTTACCCAGTCAATGATTCCATGACCATTTCACTCATGCATTTCGTTATCTTTGAGACAACCATTTCACCATTCCAGAGCCTGTTTCTATAGCCCTTTTTCGGTTGGTGTACCTGGTTAGCTTGGAGCGGGATTGAAGAAGCGGGTTGTTAGGCCCGTGAGCAATTCTCTGAGCGAGAGAACTGTTGGGGATTGATTCCTGAAGGTGCTAGACTGCAGCTACAACGCTCTGAGACTTCCGGTCCGGTCTATTGCTGAAGCCTTGGAAGGGAAGTGGGGCACACTTCCTTGGGTGGGACAGGCATGTAGGGAATGAGAGGCTATAGGCTGTTAGTTGAGTGAGCACCTGAGACGGAGTCTTTCCTGTTGTCCATGAGCCTTAGCTTGGATAGGAACCTTTTACCCTAGGTGGAGTTCAGTTCCAGCTCAGGGGTGACTCACTGTTGAGAGTGATGAACAATGTAGTCTATGGCTAGGAGGTTCGTGGACGGTCTGTACGCAGTTGGTGACAATCTTTCCAAGATAAGTACCAGTTGTATGATATAAATGATATGTTGTTTTGTTATTTACATGCCTATGTTACGGATTATAATATATGTGATTATAATAGCATGTATGTTTATGGGTAATTCCCTGTAAATGTTGCATATCTGTAGTTGTTGTTGTTGACCGCCTATTCAACGAGGGGGTCAACTCCATGTGCCATGAAGATATGCATCATCAGATGCTAATATGTCGAAGATAGTTTGGTTCTACTAGGCAATTTATGCCTCCAGCACAAATTTTTGTAAACAAAATTTCCGCACCCTGCATGGGTTAATAATGTAATAGGTCTGCATGGATCATAGTTAGGTCAGGTACCTTGGGATGTTTTCATTGGGAGAGTTCCTTTCACCGAGGCTTTTTTATCCTCGGGAATTTAATTGGGTTTTTCAGCCTTATTAATTTCCCTCGAGTTTTTCCCTCACACCTGCAATAATTCCTCCAAAGTGGTGAAGGGTGTTCTAATGGTCTCATCGTCTGGTAGCTATTGTTTAAGAATGATGTAAATGACCATGCAAGACATCATAGAAAGTTTCGTGGAATTTCGTCGAGTCTAGATAGTTTTTTTTTAATTAATTAAATTTAATTAATTTTCCTAAGGTTGGGATTTTAATTATTTAATTAATTAATTGTTTTTGAGCAATTATTGTAAAAACTAGGTCCTTGGGTTTTTGCTAGGGGTATTTGTGCTAAAAAGAAATGGAAAGGCACCCCCTACACCCTTGGACCAAGTTTCAGCTCAGTCGGACAAGTTTTGCTAGGCAGTTGTCCACCCGGAGTGTTAGTCAGTTAAAACAACAATTTTAATTGCTAAGTATGACATTGCCAAAATGTCAAATTTTGTAATTTTTGAGTTAATGGGGTAATGTATTGATGGAAAAGACCAAGAGGGATGATTCCTAACCTACCCAACCCATCTCCTAACCTTTCCAAACCCCCACACTCACCCACTCACTAAATACCCACGCCCTTAGGTGGATTTGCGCCCTCCACCCATGAGAAAACCTTAGAAACACATTTTATTTGATGTGTGGGCCCCTTCCTCCACATGTGCGCCCTTCCTAGCCTCCCACATCACCATTTCCTTGTCCCCACTTGCCAACTCACTCATCCATGTCAACAATCCTCACCAAAACCCTTAGTGGTGCGCCCCTCTCCTTGGCTTGGTTTTTGACACTTGGATCTCATCCAAGAGGGGTGAGTTTGCCTCTCCAAGCATAAATAGAGCCTCTCCTCACTCATTCATTTACCAATCTTTGAGCTAGTGTTTCTCTACTGAAATTTCGCCCCTCTCTTGCTCTTGCCATCTTGCATTTCACTTCATTTGCTCTTGAGAGTCTTGGAACAACTTGTTGCTGCAACACTCTCACATTGGATTAATAAAGTGTTGGAGGATTTTGAATCACCGAGAGTATTCTGGTTGCATTCTATCATGTGAGGTGATATTGTGATTTTTGAGTTTATTGTGTAGTGTTGAGTAGATCTTGAGTAAAGTAGTTTATTTGGGTAGATTAGCAAAGAGTATTTTTGTTGATTTATTTATGTTGGATAGCTAGTTGTTTGAAGTATTTCAGATTGTTAGTTTATCTACACATATTATCTACTTCCATGCTTCACAATTTGCCTTGAGTTTTGCAGGTTTACTTAAAGGATTTGATGGGAGCCTCAAGGAGGAGTCTTCCCTCAAGGCCTTCTTAAACTTCTAGCTTTACTTAGTCCTGTATTTCTGCACTCATTTCATTTATATTTCAGTTTAATAGCCATCCTAGATAGGTCAAATAATTTTACTTTAATTTGGGGATTTTTATGTGAAAAATTTCTGCGTAAAAAACATAAATTTTTCTTAAATTTGTTGTGTTGTGCAACATTTCCAACAAGCATTTGCTTTCTGGTTTTTGCAGGTTCTTACCAGAAACAAGGGGATATGTTATTGAAATTCACCCACACAACACATCAAAAGATCAACCTTTGAGGGGGTAACAAATCTCTCTTTTCTCTCACTCATTTCTAATATTGTAACAAGGCCCCGAGAAGTTCCCTTGAGGCTTGCATTCTATTGTTGTATTTCAGCCTTTGTAATTTATTTTTTGTAATTAGTTAGTGCTTACACCTTGGGAGAGAGATTGGCTCAACCAACCCCTCAAAATCGTTGGGCTAGGACTTAACTTATTTTATTCATTTGTTACTCTTTTGTCCCACTTGTCATTAGGACAAGGTTGTGTGGCTAGGATTGCCAAATAATAATTGTTTATCTTTTCTTTCCAACCCTCTTTGGCACAACATTGGTAGGCTTGCCTCCACCTTGTGCCATTGTGAGTGGTTTGCTGCAATCTAATTCAAGTTTTGCTTAACTAATTGCCTACACCTTGGGAGAGTAATCCCCAAAATCGTATGGCTAGGATGGTAACATGTGTTGATGCTTATGATTGTTTACATGGGTAAAATATTCTAGGATAGATATCTCACATGTGTTCATCTTAGTTTAAGCCTTTGAGGCATAGTTTCTTTTACTTGCTTTAAGTCTCTCACATCTTTTTCCATAGTAACATCTCTAAATGCAATATACATATGGGTGGATAATGATGTCTTAAGGTAGTTTCTTACATTTTGGCAAGCATCTTCTCTTTCAAGTTTTACTTAAGTTTGCAAGCACTCTTGGGCATTACATGGTTTTGGAACACACATGTTATTTCAGCAAGCTTCTATCTTTACTTGGCACGTTTCTCTCATGCAATAAACACATAGCTAAGTAGTGATAATTTTATATTTTGTTGCAATTATTGGCAAGTTGTTCTTGCCCTTTCCATAGCATCTTTTTCATATATCTTGCACATGTTATGGGTTATCAAATGATGATGTGAATGTCTCTATTTTCAACTTCTATTTACAAGTTCATATGTGTTTACATGCTGGAATTTCATAACTTATAACACATTTACAACAGTCATTTACAATTTCGGTTTTGGGCATAATTCATTAATTTTGGGCACATAAAACTTATCTAAAACACTCACAACACATCTTAAGACTTAGTCCTAAGTCATAACAATATATTAGACCAACTAAGACACCTAATTCCACCATCTTCACCATCTAAAACGGGTTTGAGGAAAACAACGAAAGGTGTAGGCAGGGGACTGTCTCACGACGCACATGATGTGTCCTTTTCGAGAAGTACTCATACTTTAGGGCTGACCGTGAAAGCTAGGGTTGGCCTCGTTGCCTTACTATCTTGAGCATTCGATGGTTATTTGGCAATAGGAGGAGGAGGAGGAGTAAGGTTTGACACTTAGTTAGGAGGGTAAATAAAATTTATAAAATCTTTAAGCAACTCTTAACCACTTAGTCTTCTAGGCAATCTTCTTTTGGGATATATCTTGTGGTTGTTTAGAGCTTTAGCTTGCAAGCACATACATCTTTTATTTTTATGCAAGTCTATGGTTTAATTTTCTTAGTGTTAAATCTCTTATGTTGTGTTGAGCATTGATCCTCTAAATCTTTTATATCTTTCAATTTATGCTCTTTGTGGTGTGATTCAAGAAGAGGTTGTGCATCCCATTTGGAGGCATCATCTTTTTGAGTCTTGAGTGCTTTAGTGGTTGCCATTGAAAAGCAGTCCAATTCTTATTGGGGCATGCTTGGCCTTGTGTGAATGACTTTAACTTTGAACATCTTTTAATTCTCACACTTTGGCACTTGGTTAATCTTGTCTATTTGTATCTTGTGTATCTCTTGTATAATTGTTGTAATATCTCTCATTCATTATTGTAAGTACTTGTATCTCTTGTTGTGAAGTAGTTGTAACTTTGTGATCATTGTAATCTTTTGTAATCAACCTCCTTGAACATAGTTGACCCCTTTGCCCAACCTTTAGGCACTAGTCTTAGTTGACTTAGGGAAGGGTTTGCTTAACATAAGTAATCTTGCACTTTGCATTTGTTGCCTTTGCATCATAGGTTAGTCTTCCCCCTAAACCTTTAATAAATTAAAACTAACTCCTAAAACTTCAAAGTTAAATCACATCTAGTAACTAGGGTCTACCCCCCTTGGCTTCCCTAAGAGTAAGCCTAGAAGGAAGAGGTTTCAGTCAAGGTGACAGTGTGGACTGTGAACCTAGGCATTGTGCCTCCAAGGACACACTAAGTGAGCTGGACTTGGCTCACGTTTGCAAGTGTGTATTAGGACGACAACAACTGTTATTTCAGTATAAAAGTCGTATGTTACAGAAAGTAATTGTTTGTTTATGTTGATATGTAAAGCTTCCGCGAGCGTGCTGTATGTTTATGTTTTAGTTGCATGCAGTTTAAAGAGTAAACTTATGTGGCATCGCTCAGTTGACTACTGGGTATGTTACTGTATGTTTCGCAGTATGGCAACGAAAGTGTTCCCTAGAGTAGTATGGTCCGGCCTATTAAGGCTGGGAATGTTACCGACTGGTGTCAGAGCATAAGTGGTTGCTCTTGAGTGGCATACCCCGGCTTGCGGGTGGCCGGGGGGGGGATGTTACACAACCTAAAGTGAGAGAGGGAGTTACTGAGGTGACAATGGGTAGCCCCTCTAAGTTGCCCCTCTATTTTGTGTTTTTGAATTTTACACATATAAGTGAGAGTTCAAGAGGTAACAATCCCCTTTATGGATGTGAGTAGATCCCTATTGGTATTAGTGCGAAGCTCATAGCATGGTGCAAGGGGGAATTGACCTCTAAATTTAACATGAAGGGCATATCCTTATGCACTATTTTCTAAGTCTAAAGGTGTTGTAGGGAACATGAGACGTCTTCCTTGGGAAAGGGAAGTACATAATAAGGATTCCGAAGTGTTTTCAGATGTCAAATTGCAAGCCCCTGGTTACTCCCATGGTTCTGAATCTGAAGTTGATTGTGGATTCAACTTAAGATTTGGTAAATCCCTCGGTGTATAGGAAATTTATAGGTTCCCTCATATATTTGGTGAATACCTTACCTGGTATTGTCTTTGCAGTGAATACATTGAGTTAGTTCATGGTTGAGCCAAGATAAGATAAGATCAAATAATTCTATTAATGTCCATCGGATGACCACAAAAGTAGGTCAATGGGACTAATGAGTACAATGACGTCGATTCAAAAAAGGAGCACCAAAATGTCTCTTATATAAAGAGCAAGAAGTAAAGTAAAGTCTAATATCTATGTTAAAACATGGAAAATCCTCGACTCTGCATACGGGAGGGAGATGGACAGAGGGAAAGGAACTAGGAACTAGATCATGGTCCACTAGATCTATCTCTCCTAACATCTGAGGCCGAATGAAGAAAACTCAAGATAGAATGATATCTTGAGGAAGAGTTGGGGGAAGATTTGGATTGCCTTCTACGCTGCTATTAAGAGATAACCTGCCATTGATGCCTGGGTGATCTCGTTTTCCTATCGATAAAGGATCTAGTCTGGCATTGTCTTTGAGATCTATGGGGAAGGGGGATGGTCCCTTGGGTCTGCATTGATCTAGAGTCAAAGGCAATGTTGCTATTAGTTTGTCTCTTGGTGCTCCTAGCTGACGGGAGCACTGTAAAGGAGGAAGTAATCTACTAAGTGGAATCTGGTCTAGGAGGAGGCTGGAAAAAGTGTGCGCTAAGCCTGAGGGCCTCTTGCATGTATAGGGCTAGACATCTCTGATTTGGGTACCTAAAGAAACTAGATAGGGTCTAGGTCCCCCTGAATAAACAGTGAAACCTCCCACAGATCTCATAGTAGAAGGGGCCGTGGAATATGAAGTGCTCCTCTATCTCAACCTCACGAAGATGACACAGTTGGAAAATCCTCTCTGTTTGTATAATCTGGTGATTTGTCTCAACTCGAAGTCTACGTGATCCCACTTGGAATTGGCCTAGGGGGATACAAAGAGAGTGCGCCGAGTGATGAGATGCGTATGGGGGTTGGATAATGAGTCCTTCCCCTCTACGACTATTGCAAATCATGTGCTTTGGTATTTGAAGGGCACAATCTAGTATGGGTTGAGGTATGTTAGGGATGGAGAGTCAATGTTGCATGGCTTTGTGGATTCAAATTGGGCAGGAGATGCTAGTTCCAAGAAGAGGACTTCAAGGCTTTGTTTCAACTTAGGGTGAGGTGTGATATCCTAGTTCAGTGAGAAGCAAGCAACACTAGCATTATATTTAGTAGAGGCAAAGTAAATGGCAACTTCTTATGCAAGTTGCGAGGCTATTTGTCTTCACAAATTGATAGCATAAGTGATTGATTGTATTTGTGACAATCAAAGTTGCATTGAGCTCTTTGAGAATCCAATGTTTCATGATTGCATTGAGTATATAGACATTTGGTACCATTTTTTCAAGGATAGAGTTCAAAAGGGGGAGGTTATCTTGGAGTACACTCCTTTTGAGTTGTAGATGGCTGATATCTTGATGAAGTCTCTAGTTAAGGGGAAGTTTGAGATGTTGAAGGAGAGGCTTGGTTTGGTGAGAACACCTTCCTTGCAACAAGGGAGTGTTAGAATTTTACTTGGTTGCTCCGAAATTATTCTCCGTTCATCCTGGGCAAGCTGCAACAAAGATGGCAGAGTTGGAAAGAGAGGGGGCACTTGTGAGAGTGATCTTCATGCGGGTAGCTTGTTTTATGAACTCTCTTTACCATTTTTGTTTTGTTAGAGTTAATCTCTTCCATGATGGGCACACTTGCCTAGGTGTCCGCTTTAATGCTAATGTAGAGGAGCGCTTTACTGTTGGTGGTTACACTTGATGTTGGGCACATTACTTCATGGGCATGCTGCATTTATGATGGTTGTTATATCAAAGTGGTTAGATGGATTAGTGGAGTGATTCCTCT
>ML813755.1:166408-220260 GCA_009831015.1 Picea engelmannii | reverse complement strand
GAATATTTATGTATTTTTTGGTCAACTAATTTTTTTCCCAGTTCATGATTTTGGAGTCCACTGGTTCAGTTCCAGTTCCAGTTTTGATAACATTGAGAGATTTGATTGGATATCTCCTTACACTGCCCAAGGGAGAAAAATATAAATGCTCATTACAAACCACCACCCAGTTGTATCCATTTACACGTTTTATGCTCGGTTAGATTTGCTGAACCTTGTAGATCACATTTTGCAACCTGCGATATTCTACTTAGAGGTTGCTTAAGATGCATAGAGCACTAAGTTCCATGGTCATTAGTGATATGTGGGTTCACTAGTGTCAATCAAGTTCAGAGGTTGATAAAGAGGTGAAGGGATTGATTCTAGATGATAGGTTTGTTTTAAGGTGAAATTCATTACTAATATTGCTCGATCTATTGTTGTAATTCAACATACAGACAATGATTCTTTTTGTTTGGAAGAAGTATATGAGACAATTGACTCCATGTCTGAACAAAATAAAAATGCTTCTAGATAGAAGGGATCCTTCTTGTTATCCATAGTTGTAGGAGAGGATACAATACCAGCGTAGATCCATCTTAAACCCAGATCTATGAAGCACCGAGAGGGATCAAATTTCTTAAGATGTAATTTTTTTTATCATTTCATTCCATGTCAAATATTAATTCCTTTATATTAAATGATATAAAAATTTACACCTTAAGAAATTTGATCTGTCTCGGTGCTTGATAGATCCGGGTTTAAGAAGGATCTACGTTGGTTTAATATTGTAGATGTTGTCATGTACATATTTACATGCATAGTTATTTATTTTTATTTAATTTATTTTTGTTGTCATATAATTTAACATAACTTTTATTTATTTATTTTGTTGTAATGTAATGTTTATTTAGTCGACTCTAATTTTTTTTAATGTAACGTTATCTAACCTAATGTTAATGTGACAACATCTCCTCCATACTGGGCTGTAGAACACCTTGCTACTCTCGATGCAACAAGTGGAATTACCTTGACACACCACTTCACGTGGCAGCCTATGCATTGAATCTAAAGTGGTATGATGTTGAAAGAAAAGGAGAAGGGCACCATTTAGTGATGCGGAGGTGGCTCGTAGTTCCATGCATTGTGTCAAGGTGTTTGGACTAGGAGAAGGCTCCATGAAACACCACTCACCGTTTCTTGCCTTTGCTCATGGATGACACAAGTTTAGGTCCAAGGAAACAAAGGTAGAGATGAGCTTGAGGGATCCTACCGGTCGGTGGATTCTTAATGGCCCAACATGCCCCAAGATACAACAGTTTGCTATACATTTACTTTCCCCTACATCTACTTTTCCACGTGGTGAATTCATATGCTCGTGAGAGGAATTGGAGCACGTACTCCATTCATAGTGTGAAAAGAAATCCATTGACATCAAAGAGAGCAGAGAACTTGGTGTTCATCCATTCTAGTCTTAGACTACTCTCATGTAAACATCCTCACTACAGAGAGGGGCCTTGTAAGGAATGGGATGTGAATCCTAGTTTTGAGCAGTCTAGTGGAGATCGTGTCTTAAACTTGACCATTGATGTTGATCCACCACCATCTAATGATGATGAATGGGAAAGCAATTGTTGAATTTAAAGCAGCTGCAAGAGCCATTCTTCGGGAGGATGGCAAAGACCCTAGCCGAGATCTAGGGCCCCCAGTGCACTCCTGGGGTTCTTGGTCTGGGACCAAGCAGTAAAGACCCCTGAGATGGCCCCCAGTATATGACTGGGGTTCTTGGTCTGGGACCAAGCAGTTAAAGTCCCTAGATATGTCTAGGGCCCCTGGACATGGTCCAGGGCACCCATGCCTGGGGCATGGGTTGATCCTTGGTCTTGTACCTTGGTGGATAAGACCCCAGAAATGTTTTGGGGCAACCTGATCCTTGATCATGTACTTTGTTGGTATATGACCCCTTTTGAAGGTGGGCATGACCACATGAGAGATGTATCCCATATGCAATGATGATAAAGTTAAAAGGTCACCTTGAGAATGAATGGACAAGTATTGCCACCTAAAACCCCTTCACCCTTGCTTGTGTTTATTTGGGGTTTTGTTTTTTGGCTTTAGGGGTCAACATGAAGATATTAATTAAATATGTTAATTTTAATTATCATTGTAATTATTATCTTTACCAAAACCCCTAGCCTAACCCTTAGCCTAAAGTATAAAAAGAGACCTACCCCTTCTCATTTATACACACTCTTATATTATTCTTCCAAAAAGGGAGTGGACTTCCTCGCTTGCTGCGGCCTCTCTTGCAACAGTTACTGTGGTTGTCTAGTGATTTTTCGGCCCTCCTATTCTGCCCAAGTTTCAATCTCAGAATTTTGCTGTCTACTTCTGGTGTGGGGTTGATGCAAGGGCTATTGCTGGACTGGTTTTATGGTGTAGTTACCTGTGCATTTGAAGTCTGAAGCTGCCATCTTTTCTGGTTGAACTGTGGCCTCTTCTACACTGATCTGGTCTCCCTCCATTGGGCCGTGGCCTCTCCTACACAGATCTGACCTCCCTCCATTGGGCTGTGGCCTCTCCTACTCAGATCTGGCCTCTACCCTTGAGCCGTGGCCTCTCTCTAGCAGATCTGTCCGTCTTCTTGAGCCGCAGCCTATAGACTGTCTATTCAAGACAGCTGTACCCCTTGGCACAAGGGTTTTACTTGCTGGAAAGTTCTGAGTGTGTAAGGGTTTGATCACAGAAATTTTCTGTGTGGTGTCCTAAGTGGTTTCTCCTCCTGGTGGCAAGAAAGTCCTTTCATCTCTTGGAAAGAGATCAAACCTATATGGTAGATCTATGAACCTGACTTTTTCTGAGCATATATTCAGTGGATCTTCATCACCTATGTGTGGCTGCTCTCCTTCAGTAATTTTAGGTAAGTCTTCCAGGTAAGATCCACTAGTTAGATCTGTGAGTTGTTTCTAAAGGTTATCATTGATTATTTTTGCTTTCTGAAACATCTGATACTGCCTTTAGCTTAGATCCATTTCAGATCCACTGTTTAGATCTGTTTCCTTTGGATCTTTATTAGATTCATCACTTGGATTGGTTCTTGAGTTAAATTTGCATCAGATACAGTGTTTAATAAGTCTGTATCAGAACTAGACTCTGTTATTGATATTCTAATGTTTTGATAACTAAGAAATAGATCACTGGTTAAGTTTTCTGTTCATATCTGAGTATTACGTTTACTTGAAAAATTGGTTATTCTCCCTCAGTCCAATATCTATTGATGTGTACTAGTTGCTATTCTAGCTGAAATCTCAAAAAAGATTTTTCTGTTCTGCATAACTTCTCTAATTCTAACAGCAATCAATTCCTACAGCAACTTTTGGCTGATGATGACAACGATGATGGCAATGAGGACCTGACCTCTTTAGATCATGATTCTGATGGCTAGCCTTCTCTTCATTGATGTTTGCAGTATGTACTTTTTGATTTTCAATTTCGTATAATTAGGCTTTAGCTTACCTGCACCCAAACTACCCTATTTCTGGAGTTCTGTATCTGGCATGGAGCTGGAGACTCCTGGCAATCTTGGTGCTTGCTAAGTTTGTAATCTATAGGTGACAGGTGGTTTCTGTTAAAAAACCTTTTGTGTGGTGTACTTGATTATTAGCTATATGAGCCAATGCATCTCCGGTGTCTTTTCTGTTCTTGCCTTAATCTTTAGCACTTCATGCAAAATCTCGGAGTTGTTTGATGATGGAACCTTTTTACTAATTGGAGAAAGGAAGTATACATCTGAGGTAAAGATCCAATCTTGTCTAGCTTCTGCCTCATTTTTCTGTACAAGACCACCCTTAAACATAAGTGATTTTTCTCCAATGAGTAGCCTGTTTCTGATATCCTTATCGGAAACAGCCAATGCATCTACCACATCTTTTCTGTTCTTGCCTTAATCTTTTAGTACTTGATGAAAAATCTCCCTGAACTGTGTAATGATGAAACCTTTTTAGTAATTGTCAAAATGGGCCCACAGAAGTGTGGTCTAGTGTCAAGCAGCGAGGTGATTGGCCTTGTGTTAACGTGGAGACCTGGGTTCAGAACCCCCGAGTGGGTGTGGATGAAGCCGGGTGCAAGTCTTGGGTGACTTTGACAGCAAAGAAATGCCCCTCATAGCATGGCAGCTTAGCCACAGAGATTCTGTAAGATGTATTTCTCTAAAAAAAAAAATTGGCGAAAGGGAAGTATACCAGCCAATGCATCTCCTATTTCTTTGCTGTTCTTGCCTTAAATCTTTTAGAACTTGATGCAAATTCTCTCTGAGCTATGTAATGATGAAACCTTTTTACTATTTAGCGAAAGGAAAGTATACATCTGACGTAAAGATCCAATCTTTAGTAATCTCTGCCTCATTTTTGTATACATGTGATCACCCTTAAACATAGCTGACTTGTCTCCCCTGAACAGCCTGTTTCTGATCTCCTTATCAGTTGGGGACATAAGTTACCTTGAAAATTGATAGTGAGGTGCTAATCTGCCTTTCTCAGTTCGTATGTGCATGCTCTGGTTATTGCTCATGCTTCTCTTTCATATTACCATGCGATCACCCTTAAACATAGCTGACTTCTCTCCCCAGAATAGCCTGTTATGATCTCCTTATCAGTTGGGGACGTAAGTTACCTTGAAAACTGATAGTGAGGTGCTAATCTACCTTTCCCTGTTCGTATGTGCATGCTTTGGTTATTGCTCATGCTTCTCTTTCATATCACTACCAGCGCTCAAGCTCATGTATGCTTTTGTAATGATTTTCAAACTTACCATAAAAATTTAGAAATTCCTTGTGAGTAATTATTGCATGCTATCAATTGCTCTGGTGATAACTTTTTCTTTTTAGCCAACCTGGGTTTCTTGCCTCATAAAAGATACTATGTTGCTATCCCAAAATATTTCTCATTTCCTTGTGAAAGAACGCCATTTCAGAAATATTTTCTGAACTAGAGGAACTTTTAAATGATTTCAGTTATACATCTGAACTAGAGGAACTAGTAGTTATGATGATTTTTGCTGTTGGATATGAATGCAGATGGCAGCAATGACAACGTCTCTATTCAAGTTAAGACCTCTCCAGTAGAGAGATTCAAAAGCATTGCCTGTGGTCTTTGTGCTGTATGGGCAGTAACAGCTACGTACCCTACATTTGCTGCAGCATCAACTCCGGTGGATTTTTTTCTCAAACAAATATTTTTGGAACTTGTGCAAGAGTCTTTGATGTATTTAGCTTAATTTTTCTCTGCATTGCATTTTCAGAGGTTGCCACCATTGTCAAATGATCCAAATAGGTGTGAAAGGGCTTTTGTGGGAAACACTATTGGTCAGGCAAATGGTGTTTATGATAAGCCCATTGATCTTCGCTCCTGCGACTTTACAAATGAAAAGACTAATCTGAGAGGCAAATCACTAGCAGCTGCTCTTATGTCAGATGCGAAGTTTGATGGTGCTGATATGTCAGAGGTCATAATGTCAAAGGCTTATGCTGTGGGGGCTAGCTTCAAAGGTAATTTTCTTCACTTGTCATGTTAAATATTTATATTAACTGCACACATCTGCTTAAATTTTGAAGGAAATGAAAGTACCGCCTCTGCTTTTCATAAGCTGTATCCTGATGAGGTAAGTACAAAGATCAAAGCCAAGGGTTTTCTGCTAGCACAAGATGTTAAAAATGTATCTATTGGTTCTTATCCCGACCTTATTGCAGCACTGAATGCAATAAGGTAACCACCATTCTTTATGTACATATTTTACTTTCTGTATAGTATAAGTAGTATTTTCTCAAAAAAAAACATTAATATTCACTATCATATTGATGCAGCTGATACAATTATGTTGACCATCATTATCTAAAAATTATTCTTAAACATTTGCAGGGGTGGACTTCTCGAATGCAGTTATTGATCGAGTAAATTTTGGGAAAGCTAATATGCAAGATGCAGTTTTTAGGAATACTGTGCTGTCAGGGTCTACATTTGTTGGTGCTAATTTGGAGGGTGCAAAATTTGAAGACACCATCATTGGCTACATAGACCTTCAGAAGCTTTGTACAAATCAAACTCTTTCAGATGAAGGCAGAGATATATTGGGATGTAGATGACAGTGCCAATCAAATCATTTATATATAGTTTTACTTCTATGAAAATCTTATAAAGGTATTAGCAATTTAGCCCTCCTTTCACATGAAAATGTATTTTATACAAACATATATGACACATTTTCTTTGTTTTGTGCAAATGATGACCATTTTCTTTCTTGAAGGATTATGGTTGTCAGAGAGTAAAAAAATCAATTGATAGAATATCCGTTTGGTCTCGTATAAAAATTTCCTGTACTTTGTCAAATTTGAGACTATGAACCGAAGTAATGGGGCTTATAAATCAAATGAAGTAATGGTGCTTATTAATCCCTTCAAGCACATCAATTGGGCTGTGGGTCAGCAGTAAACCAATGGGAGTTTCCCTCAACTGGACGAGGTTCAATTCACAGTGTTTAGTGCTTGCACCTCTCTCATCTGCCTGGAAATCCCTGGAACGACATGACCTAGGAATTTTGTACCTGCTCCAGCCAAAAATTTCGTGGTTTCTATTAGAAAAAACAAAAATCCCTTCATGTCCATTTTAGTGGTTTTGGATTGAAAATATTTTGGATATGGCATAGGCTATTGGTAGTTATCTCTTTGATTTTTATTTTTTATAACTGTAGGTGCTTTCATATGGAGAGTTGTAACTTATTCTCGAAGAAATGAAACAAGAAATGGCCATGGTATTGATTGCATTTCTTTTGAATCTTCGAAAACACAAGAGGCATTTCGGGTTTGTTTGGTCCATCTCACTAAGGCCTGATATCTACCAAGAGAGGATCCTAAAGGTAATAAAGATCCCATTACTTTTGGAGGCCTAAAATAAGAAGAATTTTGTTAGTAAAAACTATCTTTGAAACCATAAATTTAGGCGGACATGTTCACCAAAACATGTGGGATAAAAGAAATCGGTCTCATAAAAAACAGGCACCCTAGATGTGTTTTTTTAGGGAGACAAAGTATGATTTTACTCATTTCTAGTTTTTTCTTTCTAATAAAACACAAGTTTCTATATTTAGGTACATTACTGGTTTGCTCTGTAGCTTTAAGTGGTCGTTGAGATAATAAGCAGCTAGACGAGAGTACAAAATTTGGTATCTGTATACCATACTATTGAGATCGCATATACCCCTAAAATTTTCGGAGTGCTTTAAGGAGAAAATAGCATTTTTTGCATAAAAATAGACTGCTTACAACTTTTAAGCACCATATTCCCAGTCCTACTTAGACAACCTAAACAGAGAGCACCTCATGCAGAAGAACAACCTTCATTAAGGCTATTCATTCGAATAACTCGGGAGGATGATAACTTCATTCTGCCCCTGGTTAGAGCCACCGTCGCCATCGCCAGTCTGGGAGTCTCTATCCTATGGTTGATTGCTGCATCCGCAAGTCTGGATGGCGATCGATTCTTCTTCCTTGTGAAACACTTTGGGTCCTCAGTTCAACCATCGTTCAATTTTGGCAGACCTTGCCACCATGACGTAGGAAAAATCTTCCAAAAAAATGATTGATTGTGATCAGTGCTGAAATTGTAAGTTCAATTCGAATTTTTTTACCTATTTTGAAAGTTTGTTAAGCGTTTTTTATAAAGAAAACCTAAACCTGTAAATTTTCAACCCTTAAATTTTACAAGTTAATCAACTATTTGCCTACCTGTCCTTATATAGGTACCTTATGAACCAATTCATATATATATATACACACACATTGGCACAACACTTTGTGTCATATATATATATATTGGCACAACACTTTGCGGGCAGACAGGAAAATGGAGAACTTGAAAATCCAAATATTGAGGTTTAAAAGAGATTGTCTAAATTTTGGGTGGTTGTTTTGGCCCGATGGATATTTCTTACGAGAAAGAATCCTGGTTTGAATATCCTATATACTCAGTTGGAAATTGAACCTCAACGAAGAAAAACTCTTGAAAATGGACCCTACACCAGTGAAGATAGCCTTCCATGTACTCCGTCCGAAATTGAATCTAGATCAGCGAAGGTAAACTTTTGGAAGTCGACCGTAGGAAGGTTTAAATTTCTAGCTGCATTAACATAAATTAATACTTCAATATAAATTTGAAATTTGTTTATAAAAGAGATTAATATAAATTGAGTAAGTTAATAAGTGAATAAATTTTATATTTTTGGATGAGTATATTTTGACGATTTAATAATTTTGTTTTAATTTTCTCATTTATTTTAAAATTTTAATAATTGATTCTTTTCAAAATGGGTTAAAATTTGGGTTAATTTAATAATTGATTCTTTTCAAAATGGGTTAAAATTTGGGTTAAAATTTTGAAGGATAAAGTTCTATGTTCAAACTTCCCACCAATAAATGGGGAAGTATAATTTCATAGAAATTTTTTTCTGGAAAAAGATTAAATTTGTTCATTTATTATATAATTCTTTCTCATTAATAAATGCTCATAACATAAAATATATAGTATTTTAATTTTCTTTTGGATTTTTATTTTTTGGAGTTTTTGGTTGTGTAATGTAATCACAACAACTAATTTACTTTATTTATGTTGACATCTAATTTAAGAAAATTATTAAAAAATCCAATAAATCACCAAAATATTACTTTTTAAAACTATCTCCATATAGTGATATTAATTTTCTTTATAAGATAAATTGATGAATACAAACACATATATAATAAATTATTAAAAATACAATTCTAAGAAATAACTAATATTGGTAAAACATTTTTCCCCAAATCATATTGAATTTTGCCATTTTCATATTATAAGTTTAAACTTTTTTTTATCACATACATGTATTTTTTTATCAATTAAAACTATTATTTTGTTTAATATTTTATTCAGAGATGGTGGAATTCTACATGTTTTAGAGATATTCCATTAACTCCAAATCTTGAAGCTTGATCTCATCCAAACAATTATATATATATATATATATATATATATATATATATATATATATTATTAATTTCATAATTAGTTAAATAGTCTTTCTTTTTAAAGTAATTTTTTGCTAGAAAGACTAGGGAATATTGAATCGCTCATTGTTAAAAATATGACAATGCAAATTTTGTTAGTAAGTTTAGGGAATGTTGAACCCTTTACTAGGTTTTCATTTTCACTATCATAGTTGAATAATACATCATTAAAAATATGACAATGTTGAGTGCAAGTCCCATAGTTGAATGTGGCCCTAATATGTCAATGATTGATGCTAGTAGCTCACTGAGTGACCCCCTCATTCCTAACCCAAGACGTGGTTGACCATGGGTGCATGTAGTTGTCCATGATAGTTGACACTACTTCATTGATCAATCACTAACCCCTAATGGGCTACCAGGAAAGGGGCATGCTTTCCTTCGCCAACTCAGGATGAGGATGAAAGTTCTATAAAATATTTAGTATATTTATCTTGTTTTAGTTTTTTCTATTATAACGGTTAATAAAGAAAAGCCTCGACTTTTTCTATTGTAATACTTAGTAGTTTTCTTTCACTTCAGCCTTTTCTATTGTAACCATGAGAAGGCTTGCCTATAAAAGGCGTTCCTCTCTCACTCAATGAATAAGAAATGGTCATTACTTGTTCTTCATTGTGTATTGAGTTTATGGAGTCTGATTTTCATATATGCATGCAAATCAATTGGTATCAGAGCAGTTCACTCCTCTACTTGATCTGATTTTCCTTTCACTTTTTTCCCTTTCAACATTTTTGCAGCCCTCGACACCACTTCCTCCTAGCTTCCACAACAACACAATACTTCTTTTGCAACACTCACCATGTTTCCCCAAAGGTTCCTCTTCACTGGTTCACAAGGGTTCTCTTTCGCTTTGGGGCAGCCGGGTGTCTCCACCCTCCCCATCTACGCGACATAACACTGAGCAACCAGGTGCCTTCACCCTCTCAGTGTCAGCCGCACTCACTGGGAAACTAGGTGTCTCCACCCTCCTAGTCTTTGCAACATCAACAATCCTTTCTATTCCAACATCACTACAACTTCTGAGTAGCCATGGCAATCTGCACTCCATCCACAATGCTCTCAAACTTAAACTGGGAGGAAGAAAGCAAGGACGCTTTCTGTTTAAACCGGGAGGTATTGGGTTACTAAGAAGGGGGCATGCCTTTCTTCGCCAACTCAAAATGAGGATGAAATTTCTATAAAATAGATAGTATATTTATCTTGTTTTAGCTTTTTCTATTATAAAGGTTAATAAAGAAAAGCCTCAACTTTTTTTATTATAATACTTAGTAGTTTCCTTTCACTTCAACTTTTTCTATTGTAACCATGAGAAGGCTTGCCTATAAAAGGCGCTCCTCTCTCACTCAATGAATAAGAAATGGTCATTATTTGTTCTTCATTGTGTATTGAGTTTATGGAGTCTGATTTTCATATATGTGTGCAGATCACCTAACTTAATGATCACTAACAAATAAGATAATTATGTTTTATTATGGTTGACTATAGGTATTAATGGTTGAATGTAGCCCTAATATGTTAGTGGTTGATGTTATTAATGTTGATATTATGGTAGCCGCAGGAGGTATTAACCTCTACATGTAACCCCGACGAGACTAGAATATTTCGGGAAGCAAGAGAAACCCTAAAACGTTGGATAATAACCCTAGGAGACAAGTCGGCTCAAGAGAATATTTATTATTGAGTTATTAGTCTCCAGAAGTAGAAGTTGGCCCAGTTAGGTCACTTTGAGGACTATAAATAAGAGAGTGCTAGAGCTAATTTGTCACTCTCACTCTCACAACTGCATAAGACCAGTGGTGCACATGTTTGGAGAGGAGTTGCAGTTGTTGTTGCTGCAACTGGCATTTCAGTTTTGGCTTGGACTTTCTCTTGGTTATGATTTGGACTTTTTGCTTGGCCTTTGGTTATTCTTTCTTGGTGTGCTAACCTTGGAGAAAGGTGTGCTACCTTGGTTGGCTATTGATTTGTTTCTAGGATTATTTTGTCTATCAAGGTTAAGGTGCTCGAAGGTGGCCTTTGTGCCTATGGTTGGGTGACAATATTGCTATATTGTTTATGGTGAAATGAACACACCTGTTTTTCTAATAGGTTATGGGCCCACACTATCTTCGGACAATCTAACCGCTGGAAGATAGATTGGGAGGATTTTCTTAGTTGCAATTGCAGTTGCAGTCAAAGTTTTGTTGCAACAACGAAACCCTAACCCTCTTGTTGAGGCACCTTAAGTGAAGAGCTTGACCTAATTCCTGGATAGCCTAGTGTGCCCTAGCCTAGTGCACCTTTTGATACTCTCAGCAAACCAAGACGTCAAGTTTGAGTTTTTTGTCAAAGTCAAAGGTTGATCAAGTCAAAGTCAAAGGTTGACCAAGTCAAAGCAGTCATGACTTACTCTATCAAGTCAGAAAACAAGTTAGAAGGGGCTTCTAACTTCATAGCATGGAAAACAAGGATTGACCTCATCCTTGTCAAGAATAAAGTGTTGGATATCGTGAAAGGTAAGATCATGGAACCACAGTTTGAAGCGGGAAAAGAGAAGGAACCTCAGAACGTTGCAGTTATGGAGAAGTTCAAGGACAATGATGTCAACGCTATGAGTATCATAGTGGACTCTGTAAAAGACCACTTGATACCCTACATCTCTCATCTTGACTCATCTAAGAAGATGTACGATGTCTTAACTAACCTCTTCTCAGTCCGAAACATTGAACAAGTATGAGTCTGAAGAATGAGCTCCATGACATGAAAATAAATTATGATGATAGCATAACATCATAATTTGTGAGGATCTCTCAGTTAAGAGATCAACTAAAAGCTATTGAAGAAATCATTTCAGAAAAGGAATTGGTGAATATAGTACTCAATGGCCTTCCCAAGACATGGGATGCATTTTCCGCAAGCATGAACACCAGAAAGGAGTATCCCACATTTGAAGAACTTTGGACTTGCTTTGCACAAGAAGAATCAAGGATTAACGCAAAAGATAAATCCCAAAAGAAATCTGATGATCAAGCCTTCACAACAAAATTCAAGAATTTAAGGAATAAGAGGAAGTTTGGAGAACCATTGTCTTGAGTTAAAGAAAAGGAAGGAAATAGACAAAGCAACAATCGCCGAAGACAAGGAACCCTCAAATAAAGCCAAGCACGAGAAAACATACTTCTTCTTCTATTCAAGTGAAACAATACCTATGAAAGAATAACAAGATAAGGATTTCTATTACGATGACTACAAGAAGATGAAGTACGTTGGAAAATTCCTGAGGAATCTATTATATAAGTAACAACTCCCAGATAGGCCGAAATCAGAATCAAACTTGAAGAGACCCAGAAGGAGTCAAATGAGAGAGAAGCCAATGATCAAGAGGAAATTAGAATAAGACTTGTGTCACTTTGTAGAAGGCAATAAGGATGCGGACGAAAGCAAGGACTCTCTTAGATGGAGGGAGTTGATTACAAAATTCCAAAAGAAGAGCATGCATTCATGGATGAAGCGAGGATTAAGAGCGAGCTAATCCTAAATGATATGATCCATTGAAGAATCCGTGAATATTATGAAGTATCTGTCCATGTTCCCATTGAAAATAGCAACCATGATAAGTAACATGTGTTCGGTTTGACTCTAGAAGAAGTCTTATTCAAAAAGAAGTATTAAGTATCCTTGGTTGTCCATCTACATCCATGTTCCTATGATGAAAGGAAGAAGTTGGAATCATCAGGAAGGAAGGGCATGGAATCTATAGAAGACTCCATGGACCCAAAAGCTAAAGAGGAACATGAGGATGGAGATTCCAAGAAAGAAAGAAAATCCAAAACAACCAATTATTATATCGAGAATCATAATACTACCAGCTTGGTTTGAACCCACTAGAAGCAATCAACCAGAATAAATGAAAGTTGTGATGAAGAACAATGTATGTAAGAAAATGTGAAAAAGACTTATGAATGGAAGCATTGCGAGATTCAAAACTAGAGGTTCTTTCAGAAGGAGGGAGAAGACTATGCCGACAACTTGTTCCAGTAAACCAAATATACCTCTGGCAGTATCCATGGATTGAAGTTTACATGTAAAAGATTGTTCTTCCCAATAAAGCAAATTGAGAAAGAAGCTTATACCAGAAATAGACCCATGTATGCAAATGGAAGAAGACCTTGTATGGATTTAAGCAACTTGATGCAGAGTATCTCATATACAGTAGAAGCGTGGTGAAAACTTCCTATGACAGAGAAAGTGTATCATAATGGTTACTCAGAAGTCTGGGATGATGGATTGCAAATCTATGGCTAATTCCCATGATAACAGATCTAAAGAAGTTGAAGAGACTATAATCCAGTAGGCCTGTCTCTATATTGACAATTGATTGGCTCATTAATGTATTTGGAGAATAATCAACCAGATATTTGTTTTGTGGGACGTTTAAATTATGACATACATCTGCATGAATTTATCAATTCAAGATTGGGCAGGGAGTGCAAATGACAGAAGAAGTGCTACTTGGATATGTTTCAGTTTGAGCTTTGCCTTGATGTCATGGGCTAACAAGAAACAAAAGTCTGTACTACATAAGCAAAGTATATTGCATCTTGTGATGCTTGTACATAAGCAATGTGGCTCCAGAAACCGGTGTTACATGACAGGCCGAAGTACATTGAGATCGAGCATTATATTCTCCGTGATAAAAGTCTAGAAGAGAGAAGTGGTTCTCCAATATATCTCCACACATGAGAAAATAACATATATTTTGGTAAAGCCTCTGTCCAAGATGAAAAGTTTGCGTACTTAAGAGACAAGTTGGAGCTCGTGGATACAACTTCCTCATTGAAAAAGGAAGTGATTACTCCTAGGTCAGGAGGGAGCACTAATATGTTATTGATTTATGGACAATCATTTTCTAGTTTGAAAAATGGTCTAGGATGGGCAGTTCCTTTCCAGTTCGGAAAGTGGTTCGAGATTTTTGACGGACAAGCATTTTCCAGTTCGGAAAATGGTCCAGATCGGACATTCATTTTCGTAATGAAAATGGTCTGATAGATTGTTGATGTACCATAGACACCGATTCCCCTTGTGGTCAGTGTGGGGGAATGGTCTAGGATAAATTCTTCTTCGCAGTCACTCTGAGTAGTGGTCAAGTAGAATGGTCCGCCTCGTCGGGCAGTGATTCTTTCGAAGTTCACAATTGTGAATAGTTTCGAAGAATGGTCCGTTTTGGAGGTTGGTGCAGGACAGTCATTTCCATAGGAAATGGTCCGGACAGTCATTCCCTAGGGAACATTCATTCTCCCTAGGTTGCATTGTGATTAGTGCTCGAGGAATGGCCCAGTTAGGTGAATGGTCTAGGTTCAACAATCAGGGACATGCATTCTGTAGGGCAGACTCATTCTCTCCAGGTTGCACTGTGATTAGTGCCAGAAGAATGGCCCAGTTAGGTGAATGATCCAGGCTCAGAAATCAGGGACAATTATTCTTCTATGCTTGGGAAGAATAGTCAAGATAACCCATGGCTGATGTTTTACCTTCCGAGGGCAGATGCTCTTCTAGATCTCACATATGTAAGTGGAAGAATGGCCCAACTGACTTAGTTTGTATCATGATATTGTTTTATGCAGGTTGATATCAGATGATATGATTGTGGTGGAGACTGTATGTCTCTGGACAATAGTTGTATGCTACTGTGGTGGATGTGATCCACTGGTAGTGTCTGTGTGTCACTGGTTAGTAGTTGTGTGCTACTAGGAGTGGTTGTGTACCACTGGGTAGTAGTTGTGTACTACTATGGATAGACACAATTGTGTGCTATTGGATGGCATTGGTTTGATTGCCATGGAGACTATCATTAGTGTTGGAGATGATTGCCAACTAGATGGATAGTTAGTATGCCGATGGACAAACATTCTCCCTGTGGAAAATGGTCTAGGAAAACCATTCTTCTAGGACATATGTCCATATTAGAAGAATGATTCTTGTATCACTCTGTGGAGTGAGTGACTTATTCAACATCATGCCCGATTACTCAGATGGAGTATGGCTTCGAGAAATGATGCAGTTGATGCTATCAGAGGATACTGATAGTGATGATGGTGCTCATGATTTGACCATGAGATCGCATGTGTGGTTATGATGATGCTACCGGTTGAATGGTTTGTTTGTGCTCAAGACCATTGCCTTTAATACCTCCCTAGATAGGAGGGAGTGTTGATATTATGGTAGTTGCCGGAGGTACTAACCTCTACATGTGACCCTGACGAGACTAGAATATTCCAGGAAGTAAGAGAAGCCCTAAAACATTGGATAATAACCCTAGGAGACAAGTCAACTTAAGAGAATATTTATTATTGAGTTATTTGCCTCCAGAAGTAGAAGTCGGCCCAGTTAGGTCACTTGGAGGACTGTAAATAAGAGGGCACTATAGCTCATTTGTCACTCTCACTCTCACAACTACATAAGACCAGTGGTGCGCAATTTTGGAGAGGAGCTGCAGCTTTCGGTTTTGGCTTGGACTTTCTCTTGGTTATGGTTTGGAATTTTTGCTTGGCCTTTGTTTATTCTTTCTTGGTGTGCTAGCCTTGGAGAAAGGTGCTCTAGCCTTGGAGAAAGGTGCGCTACATTGGTTGGCTATTGATTTGCTTTCGAGATTATTTTGTTTGTAAAGTTTAAGGTGCTCAAGGTGGCCTTTGTGCCTATGGTTGGGTGACAATATTGCTATATTGTCTATGGTGAAACGAGCACACCTATTTTTCTAACATTAATTAACTCTCTAAGACATTAACCGCTAACCCCTAACCCAATAATAATGGTCTTACGGTAGACCATTGTTAACTACAGTTGCATATACTTTCCCATGTTTAACGCTACCTAGTCACTAACCACTAACCCTAAAGCTAATGACCAATAAAAAATGTGTTTGATCATGTTTGACTATAGTTGACTATAAGTGTCCATGGTGGAATGTAGTTTTAATATGCCAATGGTTGATGGTACTAACTTACTAACCATTGATCCCCTAATCTCTTACTATGTCTGACCATGGTTGAATGTGATTATCCATGGTTGATGCTACCACACTAATTGAATACTAATTCTTAAATCACTAACACCTAACCTAGGGACCACTAACAAATATGATTAACCATTGACATAAACCCTTAAGACACTAACAAATAACCCCAAAACTCATGTCTAAGAATAAATTTGTCAAGTGTGGCATATTTGAACTATCTAATGACAAAGTATGTTTTGTGATTGGCTACATTCCCTGTGATAAGTTAAATCCCCCCAAAAGGTAAAAATAACTCCACTTTAGTGGTATTGTTATCAAAGTGTTGTTTGGAGAAAGAAAAGTACGTCAAAAAATATCGTGTGTAAACTTATCTTAAGATCACTTAAACAAGTTTATTCGTTTCCCTTACACCAAGAGCTTAAGGAAGAGAGGGTTCCTTTAATGATGTGGAAAATAAATATAAACATAAAGACAATAAAACAAAAAGGAAGGCACACATGTGATAAAAAGTTCAAGCGTCTGTACATTGCAATTTGCAATACATGAAGTGGCATGTAAAGTCAGGTTAATCAAACTTTGTTAAAACTCATAAAAAGAGAAGCCTTCATTAACTTTCAAAGTGACACTTAAAAGTTAATAAATGCAACAAGTATCTATAATGAGATTGGAATATTTTAGCAAGTACATGTTTTGTGTAAAGTATGAGGACAAACGAAAGTTTCTGTTGATCTTAAGAGTTTGTGATCTCCAAGTTTTTATCCCTTTAATCATACATGGTACACATGATTGACCACGCCATTGTGAAAGTCCTCTCTACTAGATCCAACACTTTTTATCTAGTATTTCCAAAATTCCGCCACATAAAATAAGAGCGAGCAAAAGATCCAAAAGTTGATAAAGGATATGAAAAAATTGAAGAGAAAAACACTTTGTTGTTCAAAAAAAGACTAAACACCTCGGAGGAGTCAAGTGCCCAATTTGTCATTAGCCTTGTCATTAACTCAGAAGTCCCAATTTGTCACTAGCCTTGTCATTAACCCAAAAGTTTGGAGAGATGAAGGAAAAAGAGACCAAAAGTTCATTTTAAAGGATAAGTGATCTCACTCTTGTCTTACCAAGGACAACTTATCCATGAAGGACCTCTTATTGAGGCTTTCCTAGTTATAATACTCATAAATATACCGATTAAAAGAGTGAAATTGAATGCTTTAAATAAAAGCATATGTAATGCACATTTCAACATGTGGTCAATTTCTCGACATGGTTATATGCACAATAAAAGAACTATTAGAATTCTTGGATTCAAGAATTGAAAGTGAAGTATTTGTTTTTAGATCCCAAGTTGAAGTATGATAGCTAAAATTGAAAGATGATTATTTTTAATGTCCAAAATGAAATGTAAAACCTTAAGGAGGTAAGAAGTAAGTTTTTCCATTTTAGATTTGATTGCTATGTACACTCCATTCCTCACATAGGTCTTTAGTAGGGACCTAGCATGCAGGAGAGATAGAAATGCAACCTTATGGAACTTGGCATGGATCAAGCAAGTGTTTTTTGTGAAGTAGAAATCAACAAACAAGCCAAGTTAAACCACCAATATAATCACTCAATCTTGCAGAGTGAATGATAATCCATACATGTACTTGCTAAGATTGCAGATGCTAAATGTGTGTTAGTGAAATAAAAATAGAGAACATGTGCTAAGAGAAGCAAAAAATTGGACTCATTCATGCAAGGGTGAAATGTGTGAAAAAACAAAAATAGGAAAGTATATGCAAAATAAAAATTATATGCAAAAATCAAAGGAAAGAGTGTTATGTGCAAGAATTTGTGTGCATAAGAGATGATTCCAAACAAGGTCTGCAAGCTTCACCACTAAAACACATGCAAATGTAACCATTAACCAATTATAAGTATGAAAACAATAACCCAAGAAAAACCACAAGCATACCTAGTTGATTGAAATAACACTGACAATTAGCATAATTGATATGCATGGAACCTACCCAAACATGGAAAAAAACTTATAAAATTATAAACTTATAAACAATTAAGAGAACAAATTGAAATTCAATTGTAGATAAGAGCTAAATAATTCTACATAATTCGGTTGTTTTCATAAACTTCTAAAGATTACATAATAAGCCCTTTTATTTATAGATTTGAGAACTTGGGGTTTGTTAAAACCATCTTCATTGGTTAAGACTCCAACTCAAGTTCCCATCACCTTCTTTTTGGTTTCCTATAATGGTTATTGGTGACCTTCACATCCACTCATGTGTATGACAAATATGTTTCCATCCATGATAAACATTCACCTTGCCTCCTTTTACCTTATGTTACAATTTGGAACAAAAAAATTACATGGAGGACCTTGTTAAATGGAAGTGAAAAGGAGAAGGAGATGGCTTGAGTTTAATATATGAACCAAATAACCTCCTTTATAAGTATGATTTGGTGATGTTTAGGGTGTAGTTGATGTTTTTTACCTATGAAAGTATTGAAGACATGAATCCATATGCTTTAATAATCAAGCATGATGAACATAAAGCTAACCTTTTAACATGAGCATAAGAAAGTTCTCCATATGATTGAGGGATCTGAGATGGTGTGTATAAGCTTTGAATGTGAACATAAAATCCTTCACAAGATTTAGTTTGTTCCCACACTTATATTTGGTCACATTTTATCATAAAATTCCTTCTTATATTAGTCAGTATGATCGAATATCGATTAATATTTGTAATATTGGGAAATATATGATATGGCATCTATTGATATGTATCAAAATATATTGCCAATTGGGTCTAGCCTTGGTGATTGAGAGGAGTGTTATCCTCTCCACCTAAGATAAATTCTCACAAGTGACATGTTAAACTCTTAATGACTATATTGGTGTATCGGCCTTGATCCCTAAAGAATCTCGTTTTGTCCTAGATACCATCCTCAAAATGAGGGGAAGTGCTCAGTGGGTTTCTCTGGGATATGTATTTCATGGAGAATAAAAATGTATAACAATATCAATCACCTTCAATATCCATGCCATGGTTGTTCTTCGGTCAAATATTGTCATGCCAAACATCTATTTCCTTATATTAATCAACAACATACATACACATCAATCACAATATATAATGACCAATATCAACTCCACCTTGTGTGCTAGTTTTATTTTGCATGAGTAATCGATTGGTAATTAAGATAAAATCATTTTTTCTTGTGCCAATATAGATCATATGAATACTACATACCACTGATATAAGTAATCGATAGTCTCAATCTTGATCTTGGACTTATAGCCAGTCCTATTGTTTTATTAATACCCATAATATATTGGTCAATATAATGACATTTCAATCAATATAATCACTTTTGATTGATATATTATTGACTATCAACAGTTAATAACAATATCCACCACCTTCAACCCCAAAATTAATATATCATTTGACATTACCAAATAAAAACTCACATATGGCTTCCTTGTATTTCTAATTTTCTATAGACTAGTTGTGCACTCCCCTCTATTAATCAATAGTGTGATACCATGCCAATTTTTATTCTTACGAAATATCGTTGAACAATGCCAATTAAAACACACTTAATTGCAACGGGTTTGTATTTTTACAATTAATTCAAAATCAACTACCTATCAATATCAATTGATGGTCCATCACACACACACACACACACAAATGTCAATATAAATTGCATGATGTCTACAATGACTGTCAAAACACATGTTGCTAATGTTACAAAAGGAAGTACATGCAACGTACCATTTTTCCCACTTATGGACAAAATAAATTGGTGTTACTCAACGAAAAAAAGAATTCATGTGAAATGATATACATTGTTTTGCATGTGTTTCAACAATGTTTTTTGTCCAAAGACATCAACAATTTTAATACATTCTCGTTCAAAAAGATGGAATTTTAAAAATAAAAAATGAACCATGTGTCAGAATTGTCTATCTCTTAGAAAACTCATAGGTGTCGATGACAAATAACTTATTGTTAGGTGCATAAAGGGGGTAATACTTGGAAACAATGCATATCTATAATTGGGAATTACACAACAATGAGTGTGATGCACAAAAATTAAACAAACAATGTTAGTTTAACTCCTCTTTTTAGAGACATTATCTTGATTTTTCAAATTTTGTTGTGGCAACACTATTTCTAAAGGCCAATGGGAAAATCTTCATTTGTTGGATTTGCATTCCCTTCTTATTCATTGTATAGCATGTGCACTCCCTTTAAAATTTCAATCAACATGGAAATGACGATTGAAATTGATTTTAGTTGTATTTATATTTTACACTTGCATAACTGAATGTAAATATGACATGTTTAATTACATAGCTTTTAAAATTATGTATCATTATTATGGGAAAATGACACTCTATTCTATTGGTTATTTGAAAAGAATGTATAACGAGGAGTATATGCAATCAATGTCTAATTGTTTTTTAGCACATTTTAGAATCTCAATGAAACATTAGTTTAGGGTATTTATACATATATAGTCTTCCAACATTAAATTATTGATTGATATCATCATTGATATGTTGACTGACATGATCCAATAAATCATGCTTCTCCTCAACCAACATCATTCTCACTTTGTCGCAATTGAGTCATTGTGTCATTTGATATTACCAAGATGTTGATTTGTTGCATTATGTTGCTATTAATTTAATTGATATGTCTATTAAGTTGGATGATATGGCGAAAAGGTTCCATGATGATATATATATATATATATCATCATATATATATATATATATATTAATTATATCCTTTTTCCATCACATATATGTATAATCAATCAAAATTATAAAGGTGTCAATTTTCTAAGAATGTTGTCATTATATCCGTTAAGATAGACATTAAACTATATGCACCCTCTCGAATGAAGTGGTGAAGATGCAATATTATAATAATTAGGAGAAAACAAATAAAATTCTTTTCCAACCCATATAATTGAGAAACATACTATTTTCTCACAACACATATAATTGAAAATTTTAAGATGATTAATCAACATGATATATATTCTTACAACACAATACAAGATTCATGTTTCTATGTACAACACCATCAACCACAAGTTTCATCTTCATTATATCCTTGATGTGTTGTTCTTGTTCATTGGAAAGTCTAAACTTCTTTCACTGTTCTTCGAACTACACGGGTAAATTTATAGTTTGATTTTTACAGTTAAAACTAAGTCATTGTAATGTAATATCTATTTTCCCCATTCACACTCATTGTAGAGAAGATACAAACTAAAATCAGAAATTTTCCTTCATTTCGATAGTTTATAATAATAAACACCTACAAATATAGAATGAGTAGTAAAATTATTTTCTTGGGCATCACATCTATCTATGAGGAATCTACTTTTGGGCATTATTCAATAAATGAGATAGTAATGAACCCTTCATATTTTTCCTTCTTACAAATGACAACATATATGACACCTGAAAATTAAAAGACAAAACATGAGATGTAAGAGTATATGTATTGAAATTAATTAGACAAATAATCAAATAATTTTAAATAATTTGTGAAATATTATGTTTTACCTAAATTGAGAAAATTTGTGACATGGTCATAGTTTATTGAAAATCAATAGCCACCATACACATTCTTCATATAAATTACAATATCTTGACTATCTACCAACTTCCTTCTATTAGATTTTCTTATATGATGAGACCTCAAACCCATGGTAGAAAAAAAAAATGCATGTAGTGTCTCCACTACTAACCCCAACAAAATTTTTCTGATACCACTAAATTAAAATGCATGCAACAAGGATAAAATGCCCATGAATCTCACAACATTTAAAAACATGACTGTAGCCAATTAAACACATACACAATAACATGCAATTTCTAAAAACTCAGAGTAAACACAGAACAATTAAAACCCATGATTAAAAACAATGAAACATAGATAAAAACACTTATAGTTTATCAACAAATGTGCAACCAACTGCAAAGAATAGACGTTCCACCCAACTTTATCCTTTCTGCTCCAAATCTCAGCAGCAAGTCACCCTCGAGCCGGGGATAGGAATACGGAGGAAAGGGTGCCTCTATTGTCCACTCACAACCCAAAATAACCCACAACAAACTAATCTTCTTAAAGCTATCCCAATCCACCATCTCTCTTCCCTTCAACTTGCAAGACCCAAGGAATGGAATCCCCATTCTCTACAAGTAGTCCCTCAGGCCTTCCTAATTCCCTAAAGGGATCCAACACAGGTTGGCTAAGAATCTCGCTTGTTGAGGATTCCAAGGACTTACAGTTGCAATAAGAAACTCTCAACAACAAAGTTGCTTGCTCTATGGTAATTTCTTACACAACAATATCTTCTACAAGCCTAAAAACTTGCTTTTTCAAGCAACTATAGCTCCAACAAGCTTCCCACAAACCCCACTATGGTTGCCTTCAAGCTCCAACACTCAACTCCCCCTCGCTGTACCAAAAACTTGTCTACAATACCCATACAAATTTCTCTTTTACCCATGCATGTTTACTTTCACATTCCCCAAGGTTGATTGTACTCAACCCCATGCTCTCAATAATTTTGTGAAGTGACTTTTCACACCAACTCTCTTCTTTTCACACCAACTCTCTTACATGTATTTAATGATTGGGGCTTTGATACACTCAAAAGGAAATTATAAGGTTCATACAGAATAATAATTTAAGAAAGTGGGTTGGGATTAATACACACGAATAATTTCCCCCTTGGACCCTTTGGACCCCCCTCTCTTGTGGAAAATCAACCCCAATGACTATGCTTGTGTTCGTTTGCAACTAGCGTTATATTTTATTTTATTATTTTCGATATAAAATGTTTAGATATTACATTTCTTGGCCTGCGGCCATATATCTTATTTACATTATACGTCGCTAAACCATGGATTAAAAATGGGTATGTTACATTCTCCCCCTCCCCTCCCCCCCCCTACAATTTTCATTTTCCTTGGTGCACATCGCCATATCAATATACATGCACAAAATTTACATCATAGTACTTGATACTTTTGCAAGTTTACAACTCTTGTAGCAATTCTAACCAACAATCTCTCACTCCCCTCAAACTACACAACCAAATAAAATGTACCCCCTTCTTTGCACCATAGCCCATCAAGTTGTACCACTTCCCTTCAAGGGCTCCAACACAAGTCAGATAGGAAGTGTCCAAGATGTGGTTCCAATAACTCTAGTTGCCAAAATGGAGTCTTACACACTTATATAGAAATATACATTTATTTTTCTTCAAAATTTGTAAAAATTTGCGGTTACTCCTCCTGCATGGTCTCTTCATGATCCCACATGGAGTCTTCAGGACCATAGCATGTCCATTGGACCTTTACCATGCCAATGGATTTATTCTTGAACACTTTGACTTTCTGTTCCAAGATGTGCACTAGCTCCACTCAAAAGTCCCCTTTGTGCTCCACCTGGATCACAGTCCAATCAATCGCATGGTTAGGATCAGGTACATATTCATTCAATAAAGAAACATGAAACACATTATGAATTCTCATGGATGTAGGAAATGCAAGCATGTATGCAACTAGGCCTATCTTCTCCAAAACTTTAAATGACCCACAATATCTCATTGTCAACTTTGGGAAACTTCTCAATCTTAGTGAGATCCTCTTAGCCTTTACTTTTAAAACACATGCTCATCCACTTTGAATTCTTTGTACTTTATACTTTTATCTGAATAAATATTTTTCCTGTCATGCGAAACCTTTAAATTATGTTTGATCTTTACCATCTGCTCTTCCATTTCCCTTAGAATTTTTGGCCTAATAACTGCTCTGTCTACTGGGTTATCCTAGCTCACTAGCATGTTGCATTTCCTGCCATACAAGGCTTCAAATGAGCTCATGTTCAATGATGTCTGGTACACATTATTGTAAGCGAATTCAACTAGATGAAGGTAGTCTTCCCACTTGGAAGGCTTGTCTATTACATACATTCTCAACATATATTCAATTATCTGATTCATCCTCTTTGTCTATCCATCTGACTTTGGGTGATATGTTGTACTGAAATTCAAATTAGTTCTAAATCCCTTAAACAACCCTTTCCAAAACATGGAAGTGAACTTGGGATCTCTATCTGACACTATTGCATTAGGCACACCATGTATCCTAACAATTTCCTTCATGTAAATATATGCAATATTGACCGCCTTGTGTGTCATTTTATACGGTATGAAATATGCATCCTTTGTAATCTTGTCCACCACTACCATGATGGAACCATGCTACCTTGTTGTTCTTGGAAACTTGGTGGTAAATCTATTGGAACTACCTCCCATTTCCATTCAAGAATGGAAAATGGTTGTAACAATCCTGCTAGATGTATGTGTTCAGTATTCACCTTCTGATATTCCATGCACTTGGCTATGTAATCAGCCACATCCTTCTTCATTCCATGCCAAAAATTTTCTTCATTCCATGCCAGAAATACTGATCTCTTACCGTTTCAATTGTATTCTGGTACCCTAGATGACCAACATATGGTACATTGTGCATATCTTTCAGTGCTATATTTATCAATTCATGAGTGTTAGGAACATAAACTTTGTCCTTGAACAAGAGAATTCCATCCTCTTCCAATCTATAGTCTATAAACTTTAGCAGTACATTTTCATGTTGTAAGTCTTTTGTAACTTGTGCATAATGTTTATCTGATGCTACAACTTCCAAAATTCTACTTTTAAAATCTAAACAATACACGGTAATGGTTGTAACATGCATTTGATGCACCCTCCTGCTGATTTCCTTTACCCTCGACGTGCTTGATGTCGAATTCATATTCATTGAGAAATTATATCCTTCTAGTTTGTCTGACATTTAGTGTTGGTTGTTCAAACAAGTGTTTTAGACTACTATGATCTATCTTCAACTGGAATTTTCTTCCCATGAGATAATGCCTCCACATTTTTAAGGCATGAATTATGGCTGCCAACTCTAATTCATGGGCATCATAATTTATTTCATGCTCCTTAAGCTTCCTTGACTCATAACATATGACATGCCCATTTTTTTAAGGACTCCAACAAGCCCTTCCTTGCATGCATATGTGCACACAACAAAATCCTCATATGGATCCGCAACCTTTAAAATAGGTGCACTGGTCAATAATTCCTTCAAGTGCTGGAAACTCTCCTCACATTTGAAAATCCATTCAAACTTTCTTCCCTTCTTTTGCAGTGAAGTGATCAAATGTGTGACCTTGGAGAAGCCTTAAATGAATCTCTTATAATATCCAACTAATATCATAAAGGACATCACTTATAAAATATTCTTTGGCATTGGCCAACATTTGATTGCTTCAATCTTCTCAGGGCCCACGTCTATGCCCTCCTTTGAGATGATGTGGCCCAAATAATGGATTTTCCTTTGATAGAAAGTGCACTTGCTTAACTTGGAATACAATTGGTGCTCTCTCAACACCTGTAGAACCATTCTCAAATGTTTCTTATGCTCCTCCTTTGTCTTGGAGTAGATAAGAATATCATCTAATAAGACAATAACAAATGTTTCCATATAATATATGAAAACTCCATTCATTAGACACATAAAAGTAGTCGGTGCATTTGTCAGGCCAAATGGCACCACCAAAAACTCATAATGCCCATACATTTTCTTGAATTTTGTCTTGTTGGTGTCTTTTCTCTGATTCTCACATGACCTTAGGTCAATCTTGGAAAATATCCTTGCTCCTTTCAGTTGATCAAAAAGTTCATCGATCCATGGTAGAAGGTACCTATTATTTACAATAACCTTATTAAGTTGTCTGAAGTCAATACACAACCTCAGAGTTCCATCATTTTTCTTCACAAAGAGCATTGGGGAACCCCAAGGCGAGACATTTGGGTGTTCATACTCCTTCTTCAACAATTCTTCTAGTTGTATCTGCAACTCTTTCATATCAAGTGTGCTCATTTTGTAGGGATTTTTCGACACTGGGGAATCTCTAGGAATTAATTCAGTGGAGAATTCAATATCTCTTGAAATGATTCTAGGAAATTCTCTTTTCATCAATATGTTTGACCCACTTCAGCTGGTCCCACCACACATAAGTGTTTACTTGAAGGTGATATATGGAAACCCTTGCCTCCAGATTTGATGAGTAATCATGAAGTTGGAAATAATTTCTCATGCCTAGTAACCAAATTTCAACATCTTCTCCCTTCCTATGATATCCATCAAATGATGGTGGCTTGAGATTCCTGATCTTTCCTTGAAAAATATCTGACTCTGGCCTTCTCCTCTAATTTATGACCGAGGACACACTTGGGTTGTTCTCTGACCTTGAATGTGCATGTGCTCTTCCGTTCGAGTGTTCTGATGAATGCCGATGACATCTACTAACACTCCTTGATTTCCTAGATCCCCCATGGTCATCCATCCTATCAAGATACCTAAATGTTTCTACTTTCCTTGCATTGGCTACTTGTTTTGTGCTAGAATCTTTATTGATTTGCCTCTGCAACATATTCAGATTCTATAGCACCTAAGTATTAATTTTATTATTGTCCTCATGAGCTCTTATAAACCTTTCATTATATGCTCTATAAATATGCACTGCTTTTTGCAATCTTCTCATAGTCTCAACTATCTCTATAGGCTCCACTCTGCCTCTATGTCCATTGGAATTGATCTCTACATTTCCCATGTTGATATGTAAACCTCTGACCTTATCCCCATGACTGTAAGATCCTTTGGCATCCTCCATATATCTAGTCCTCATATAGGAACCAAATTTGTTTTTTCTATACCTCTAATTCTGCAAGAAATGTGCATGCAACAATTACTTGTTAAAGTTAAGCATAATGTAAAATTGTTATTAATTAAGCTATAGACCAGTTTTACCTCGATTTTTTAAAGAACACTAAAAAACTAATCAAAATTACGAGCTTTCAAATATTTTATCTTCTAAATTATCTTTCTAATGACTATACTTATGCCTCAATCTGATTTTTGAGATGAAAGTTATGGCTCTATGAAATCAACAGTTTCACCCCTTTTTGCACTTGTTTCACTGGTACCAATAGTCTTAAGGGTTAAATTCTGCCGCTTATAGAAAGAAATCTAGTAAGAACCAAGAAAACTTTTATATCAGGTGTTGATATTATTCATGATTCTAAATACACAACAACTCTCAGATTTAGGATTTGATGCTCCATCCAACTTTTGCATCAATCTGGATTTGGAAACTTTGTCCTTTTTCATTTCCTTCATAATTAGACTTTTTAGCCAAAAATGGATATCTCCCAAATGGAGCAAAACTGACAAAAACTAACTAAACAATTTTTTTTGGATTGGTGATTTGGGGTCCCTTTTTCTCTGATGAAGTTTTAAAAAATCCCTAAAAAGTGCACGAGAATAGTGGATTTTACCATGTTTTGGCATCTCCACTCCAAACCCTTTTGAATTTCGTCATATTCCAAACTGGGTATTGTCATGCCTTCTTTTTGGACTCTCTGTAAAAATTTAACCTTTATCTCGGCCCCAATTACTGAGCACGACCCAAATATTCAAAAACCATTATTTTGCATTTTTCGGAAAATTAAAGCAGAATTAGCCAGTGGCCTTCATTGGAAATATTGTATCCCTCATCACTGTGGACATACCCTTTAAATTTCATTTGAATCTAAGCTAAAATGCTCTTGTTATGGTTAAAACAAGTTTTTCGCTTCATATTTTTTTTGTAAACTTTTCTATTTTTCTCCTTCGCTTTACTCCTCTTTCTCCTCTTCTCTTCTCTCTTTTATTTATCTTCTTCTCTCCTCTCTTTTCTTTCTCTTATATTCTCTTCTTCCCTTTCTCCTCTTCTCTTCTCTCTTTTCTTCTTTATCGATGATTTCTTATCTTTTCCCCTTGCTGACATTTTGGTGCCAAAAGTGCTCCTCCAAAATTTCTCTTTTCTTTCTCTTATATTCTCTTCTTCCCTTTCTCCTCTTCTCTTATCTCTTTTATTCCGTATCGACGATTTCTTATCTTTTCCCCTTGCTGACATTTCATCACCAAAAGTGCTTCCTCCTCCAAAATTTCGACGACTTGAAATATTTTCTTTTCACCGACATTTCATCACGAGATCTTCTTTCTTCGTTTGTGTTTCAATGTAAGATATCCTTTCTTCGTCGACGTTTCAGTGCAAGATATTATTTATTCCCTGAAGTTTCGGTGCAAGATCTCCTTTCTTTTCTAATGTTTTGGTGCAATATCTCCTTTCTTCATCGACGTTTCGGTGCAATATATTCTTTCTTCCCCAATGTTTCAACGCAAGATCTTCTCTCTTCACTGACCTTTCAGTACAAGATATTTCTTCGTCGACGTTTTAGTGCAATATATTTTTTCTTCATTGACCTTTTGATGCAAGATATCATTTCATCACCGACATTTCATCGCAAGATCTTCTTTCTTCGTCAACGTTTCGATGCAAGATCTTATTTCTTCGTCGATGTTTCGACACAATAAATTCTTTCTTCGCCAACGTTTTGGCACAAGATCTCATTTCTTCGTCGACCTTTCAGTGCAATATATTTTTCCTTCATTGACCTTTCGATGCAAGATATCATTTCATCACCGACATTTCTCTGCAAGATCTTCTTTCTTCATCGACGTTTCGACGTTTAGACATAAGAAATTCTTTCTTCGCCAACGTTTTGGCACAAGATCTCATTTCTTCGTCGACGTTTCGATGCAAGATATTCTTTCTTCACCAACGTTTCAACGCAATATCTTCTTTCTTTTCCAATGTTTCGATGCAAGATCTTCTTTGTTTGTCGATGCTTTGCCACACGATCTCCTTTCTTCGCTGATGTTTCAGTGCAAGATCTTCTTTCTTCGTCAATGTTTTGGTGCAAGATATTCTTTCTTTGTTGACACACTCCTTCATCGACGAATCTAAAATATATTTCTTTGCTAACACACACACACACACATTATATCAACAACTTCAAAAGATCCTTCTTTACCGACACGCATTGTATCGACGATAGGAAAAATTTTCGACACTTACTCGCGAACTCTCAACTTTCATGAATCTATAGACTTGACCACCTTAGGTTGTGACTATCACAAACCCATAGACTTGGTCACTTGATCCAAATTCACCCCTCACACACAAAAAAACCATGATACGAAAGTCGAAATTTAGGGTCTTGACCCCTCATGTGTTGGGAAAAACCCGATTTTTTACCCAACTCCACACTGAACAAGAAAAATAAAAATCTTTCATTATGTAGCAGACCTAGGAAATCTTGGTGTTGCAACCATGGCTCTTATACAACTATATAGTTTCCCCACTACTAAACCCAACAAAATTTTTCTGAAACCACTAAATTAAAATGCATGCAACACAGATAAAAATGCCCATGCATATAACATCATTTTAAAAACATGAATGTAGCCAATTAAATACATACACAACAACATATAATTTCTCAAAACTCAGAGTAAACACACAATAATTAAAACCCATAATTAAAAACAATGAAACATAGATAAAAACACTTATATTTTATCAACAAATGTGTAGAGAACGAATGTTCCACCCAACCATAGCCTTGTTGCTCCAAATATCAGTAGCAAGTCACCCCCAAACTGGTGTTAGGAATCCATAAGAAAGGGTGCCTCTAATGTCCACTCACAACCCAAAATAACCCACAACAAGCTAATTTTCCTACATCTATCCCAATCCACCAACTCTCTTTCCTTCAACCTGCACAACCAAAGGAATGGGATTCCCCTTCTTTGTAAGTAGTCCCTTAGGCCTTCCCACTTCTCTCTAGGGATTCAACACATGTTGGCTAGGAATCTCTCTTGCTAGGGACTCCAGGGACTTACGGTTGCAATAGGGAACTATCAACAATAATCTCACTTTCTCTGTGGTAATTTATTACACATAAATCTCTTCTATAATCCTAACAACTTGTTTCTTCATGCAACTACAACTCCAACAAGCTGCCCACAAACCTCACTATGGCTTCCTTCAAGCTCCAACACTCAGCTCCCCCTGGATATCCCAAAAACCACATGTAAAATATGCCTACAATACCCATTCAAATTTCCCTTTTACCCATGCATGTTGACTTTCACATTCCACAAGGTTGATTGTACTTATCCCCATGCTCTCAATAACTATGTGAAGTGACTTTTCACACCAACCCTCTTACATGTATTCAATGATTGGGCTTTGATACACTCAAAAGGAAATTAGAAGGTTCATACACAATAGTAATTTTAAAAAGTGGGTTGGGATTAATACACATGAATAATTCCCCCTTGGACCCTTGGATCCCGCTCTCTTGTAGAAACTTAGCCCCCATGACTCCATTTGTGTCTGACTACAACCGACATTACATTTTATTTTTATTATTTTTAATATACAATGTTTACATATTACATCACTTGGCCAACAACCATATATCACATTTACATTATACACCGCTAAACCAAGGATTAAAAATGGGGATGTTACAATGAAAACACCATAGAGAGAGTTATTTGTAAGTCTTTAGAAAACACATAAAATCTTGATTACTAAAACTGATAAATCACAATGGTCACCAATCTCATATATATATACAATATATTCGAATGTTCACTTCACATTGCATTTTTTTTTTTCCATTTGTACTAGTTGCACTAAAGTTTCCTCGATAAAATTCTATTTTTCACAAACATTGTATGGTTAAATGGGAAAAAGTTTGGTGGGACAGAGGTGGTGAGAATATCATGATATAAATTGTTTTAACATACAAAATCAATTGAAATTTCATATGTCAATGTGAATAATCACACATAAGATCGAAATGTTTGCAATAAATGCTTTTTGCCACATCTATGCTATGTTTAGGAAATGTTGGGAACACCATTTGAGATGATATTATGATCGAAGACAACAAGAAAATCATCATGTGATTTTGTTATTATTGATAGATATCGGTAATTATATTGAATGAGTTAATATTCCACATTAATTTGCAGTTATCTTGGTGATTTCCATTACTACACATAACGATTGAAATGTATGTACTAAATGGTTTCCCCTACATTTATACTAGTCTTAGTAAATTCAATGAATTCCATTTGAGGTGGTATTATGATCTATTGGAATATGAAGATGGAAATAAGCATGGATTCCATTTCATTAATATGATACACATATAAATACATTGTTTTTGACCTTTGGATTCATCTTCTAAGAGGTCTCTTGGACTCCTAATGATAGTTCATATTCACTTGACTATTCATATTTTGGATCAAGTGAATAATATAATAAAATACCATAACCCTAAATGGATTAGGTTTCCAACATTCCCACCCGTAATTTGAAGGAGTGTATGTGAGTCCAAGAAGAGAGCTGAAATCTAGAAGTCGACAACTACCAATGGCTCAATATGCTCTTTGAATTTGGAGGTTTTGGGATGAACACAATCCAAAAGGATAGTAGAAGTTATTGTATTCTATTAAATGGAGGTGGTGGTTTAGGGAAGAACACAAACCTCAGAACTTGGCTATAAGGATCAATGGTTCCCAGAACATTTCCTAATTTATAAAGAAGTTGATGTAAGTTGATGTCTTCTGCTAATTGGAAGGGATCTCAAATAGAGGTTTAAAGTGTTGACGACTGAAAGGGATGGGGGGTGAATTAGTTGTTACCGTTCTTAAAAAAATATGCTTATTTTAAACTCTTTACAAAGCACTCAATGAAAATCACAATAATGCAGGGAGGTAAGCAATAGAATATTCAACATCAATCACAAACATGAAATATACAGAGACAAATATCTCCCGAGGAAACCCATAAAGGGAAAAACCTCTTCTTCTTGATATGATAAGTAATCTTTATTTTCTGTACATTATCATTCTTATGAGCACCAACTCATTGTGAGATACCACCTCTGTTCTGCAAGCTACGACTTGCTGAGAGCACCAACTCTCTGGTTTCTCTAGCACCCACTAGAAGGAAGCACCAACTCCCCGGTTTCTCTAGTACCCACTAGAATGAATCACCAAATCCCTAAGTGTTCCAACACCAACTGGATGGAAGCACCAACTTCCAGTCACACAGGCACCGACCTGTATAATAGAGAACAACGGTTCTCCCTTGCACCACCCCGCCACCCTGGTTTTTCTGGCTGCAACCAAATGGAATCTACAACTCCCTGTGTTCAAACACCCACTTGAAACTCTGAGGACACCAATCCTCCCAAGAACCTCCCTACCACCCTGAAATATAAATTTTTTCTTTTTACAACTTTATCACAATGATAGAACATTTATCTATGTCTTACTAGTCTCATCACTGTTCTACTACACTGCTCTGCTCTGCCTGCATCAATGTCTCTCTCCTTGCGTCTGCTGCACTTTCTGTTCTTCTCTCAGATATGCGTTTATGTTCCTTGCTTCTTCTTCTCTTCAACTCCTGCACACCACATGCTTCTACCTGCATGAATCACACTCAACATCAACACCCCTCCCTTCTCTGTTCTGCGTTTTTTTTTTTTATACTCTATGTGCACCTTCTGCATACTTCATGCCATGCCTCTTCATTGCGTCACAATTATCCCTACAGGTCATTCAATTCATCTTATCCTCCCAAATGCATACATTCACTTCTCTATTCTGCATGTATTTCTCACGTCGAGTCATCTACTTGATCATCATACAAACTCTTCATCTTCTCTATCCATTATTCAAGGTTCTTTGTCTTCTCTGCCAGTTATTGTCTTCAACGCTTTTCCATCTCTCAATTATCTAAATGATGAATATTCACTTCATTGGCAGTTACCTCGAGACTCTTCGTCTCCTCTGGAATTCACCCTACAACTCCTGGAATTCTCTGGCAAATGCAATCACTTCGTTTCTGGCAGTTACAATCAGTCCTTTCTGGTAGTTACATGGAGAACTTTTTCACGCTTGTTCCTTTGGCGCCTTTTCCCTTTCTGAGAAAAAATTCGCAGCAAGCGCTATATTTTCTTGCTAAGCCCCTTCCTTTCATGTGACCATCGGCGGTGACCAAATGCCTATTCAAAAGGTGCTTCCCGATTTCTGTCTAGTGAGTGCTGGCTTCATTTCACGATACAACCTTGGGCTATAAGCTTCATGTGACCACGCTATTGTGGGCGTGCCCATAGGCGGTTTGAGGGCAACCTGCTTTTCACCCCACAATTCACTACGAGCCTCCACGCATCCTTTCTCCTAAACCGTGGTTTCAATTGCGGCCCGCTCATGAAAAATTAATACTCGAGCATGTTTTGGCCCCACAATGGAGCATGACCATCAATCTCATGATCTTGATGATGCTCTTGAACGGATGGTTCAGATCTGTCCTCTCAATTCTATGGACCAGATCTCTCCTTCCTCCATCAACAACTGAGGTTTCCTTCGTGATTCGGGCTCTGGGAGTTTCAACTCTCAAACCCTGTTGCTGCTGACTGGATATATTCTAGAATGGAAGATTTTCTGACATCTGTCCTCTTCAATCGATGGCTCTGTCTTCTTTTCTTTGTCCATGCACAATCCTTAGTCTCAACGATCAGATGACACGTGTCCCTTCAAACCAAAAGACGAGATCAATTTCGCCTTTCAGGCTTCAGGAGTTTCGATTCTCAAACTCCACTTGCTCCCGGAGCATTTCACCCAGAGTCCACGATCCAATGACGTGTGTCCCTCTCGGATCAACGATTGAGATCTCCTTCGGGTCTCTAGACTTTGGAGATTTCAATTCTCAACCTCCGCTTGATCAGAACACTTTTAGCCGGAGTCCACAGATTCCTGCCATGTGTCCTCCTCGAATCAATGGTCCTTGTTCACTTCAGGACTTCGACACTTCGACAATCTCAAACCTTTCTCCTTTGCGTTTTCCTGGAGAAGTTTCGCCCGGAGTTCACGATCCATTGACACGTATCCTGCTATACTATCAACGATCGAGAATACACCCGAAATGATATTTAGATCAGACGACTCGTATCTATTTCGGGTCTTCGACATTCGGGACTTCGGGTCTTTGTGCGAGTACTGGTGGTAAAACACCCGAAGAAAAACTCCCAGAGTGACGTAACTCTTGCATCACTTGATGACGTGTCACGATCCGAGCAGCTTCCATGTGTCACTTGGATTTGTGATTTACACATACTTGAAATGTCGAATCAACTTGACACTTTTCATTGTCTGATTGCACCACGTGTCCTTGTTGACATGGTCTGATGACGTGGTCTTCCACATGTCCTTGCTGACATGGTTTGATGACGTGGTTTGCCACATGTCCTTGAGGACGATATTTGCTGACGTAGATCTCCTTGATCTAACAGTCATTGTCTGATCTCCAGATCCGACTACTGACAAAACTTCACTTTCCGGGGATTTCAAATCTCAAACTTTCAGGAGCGTAACCTCCCCGCATCTCTATATCCGAAGTGAATGTTGTTTGTTCGATTAGGATCTTGGATCGATGACTCGATCTTTCTGTGATGCAACTTTTCTTAGATTATCCTGTCCTTCCACTCCAAATTGATCTGACAACTGACGAAACTTCACATTCTAGAGATTTCAAATCTCAAACTTTCCTGAGTGTAAACTCCTCACATCTTTAGAACTAGACTAATCGTTGTTCGTCGATCATGTTCTTAGATCAACGACTCGATCTTTCTGTGCGCTCCTTCTATCTGGATACTAATCTGATGACCACTATCACTCCTCCTCCTGAGATTACGCATCCTCTCGACTTGTAAGAATTTCTAAGTGTCAAATGTTCTGCGAGTCCTGATGACTTTGGGTCTATTCTGCGTTTTTGAGAACGCTATCTCTCATGAGCGTTGGTAATGGAATTAACCTCAGCCCTGGTGCACACTTGCGCTCTGCGTGCAACTTTGCACTATTCCTCTGTGAGCTTGGATTTCACACTATTTGCTTCTTCACCTGAGCTTACCTTTGATCCTTCTGCGAGCCACGACCTTTGATCCTTCTGTTAGCCTTGATATATGGGATCTCGTCTACGCATCTCAGAACGCTATCTCTCCTAAGCTTTGATCTCTGCATACTGTTTGCTTCTTCACTGAGCTTTGATCTCTGTTCCTTTTTTTCCATTGATGCACACTTTGATCTTGCTATCAATGACAAACACACTCTTCATGTACACATGCCAACATAAATATGACCACAAATTGTTGTATAGCATAAGCTTATATATCATACTAAATGGAGGTTTAAGATGACCACAAGTTGTTTTCTAGAAGAAGGTGATGTCTTCTACTAAATAATGGTTTAAGGAAAACCAAAAACCAAATCATGTTGATGGTTTTTATGTTGGATTGCTTGTTCTTACTCGATTGATATGTCTTTGAAAATTGAAGCATGATTGTCAATCACTGATACTATCCCCCCCACCTATCAAGTACAAGGTGAGAAGATGCAAATCTTTCCACTGCAATATGTGTCAATACTCGAGAATGAATTCTTTGGTATGACTGATATATCCTCTTGGTTATTGATGACCATAACCAAGAATTGATCCACCCATAATGGTTCTTGACTATTGTAGTTTTCTTTCATTTGGAACATCTGTCTGAAGGATTATTATGCTTTCCACAATGCTCACAAGGATGAATATCAAAACATTGATATTCGATATGGCCAACTCGATGACAATGTTGGCATTTTGGAATATGTTCTTGAATTGGAGCATGTGAATATGAAATATCTTGATGAAATACAGTACTTTGGAACTAGATTGGTTTGGTATAATCCAAAATATGAAAGACAAATTCTTTTCATATCCGATACCTATTATGTGTTTATTGTTTCTGATTTCTTCCCAAGGTCTGATGATTGTTTTGGAAAGAGAAATTTGATCTTGTTCTTGCACAACTTCATCGTCATCTGCACTTGTATTTGAAGTTGGCTCATTTTTTTTTCTCTTGCATTGGATGTTGATATGAATCATCATCATCATCATCATCATCAAAAAGAGGGTTGTTCTGAAAAAGGACTAGTTCAAAATGTTGAAGTTTCTTTCATTAAAGTTCATCATGAAGAAGTTGAGTCTGACTTTGAAGTAGTTCCACTTTGGCTTGCGAAACCTACAAACAAATTAGAACAGGTTGAAGAGTTTCTTTGTCAATTATGACCATATTGTCAATAGTTGACATTATTAAAGTATTTAGTAACTATAATAGTTCATCATTTCAATCCATTTAAACATTGTCTTGGACCTCAAACTCAACAAATGAAGGGTGTCGGATTCTACCGAAAATGCACCCATTTACAATGTAATTCAACTTGGAAAGATAAAATACCATAACACAATGAAATATTCAAGGAAACAAACTCAATAAAATTGACATTGTGTACGCCAAATTACTACTGTGTGATCTTTGGACCTAGAAGCTAAGAGAACATGTCTAGATAAAAAAAAAATATCAAGAAAAATAACTATGTTTGTGTGTCCTAGCAACTCGTATGCACATGTCATGGATGCAAGTTCATACATGCACACATGGAAGCTTAGAAAGTACTTGTCCAAAGAGAAGGAATCTCAAACATTACCTCAATGAATTAATGTTTCGAAAAAGATCTTGAATTCCAATTACAAGATATATATTGGCATTATCAATAGACTCGATGAACCCTGAAATTGCAAGCGACAAATGGATCGTTTCCCAGGAGGTTGTATATAAACCAAGATGTGTGTGGATGAGGATTTGAATCGTCAGAAAATAAATAACAAGATTCATATGACTTTGTCTACGTGGCTATCTTGTTCTTCTCATTCATACGATTTGAAATCTATAGATTCATATCTGCTTAGGCGGTTCATCGTCGACACTAAGAAGGTTTCACATAAATATTTCCCTTCATATTCAAGATGCACCATTTGGTTTCCACCAAATAATAAATATTATAATTGATCATCTTACATATGATCTTTTGCAACAACAATCTTGGTACATGAGGTATACATAGTTCCTTGAAATTATTCAAAATTTGATGTCGGAGAATGCATAATACTATAATTCGTTCACAATATATATACCTTGTTTTAAATCCTCTAGAAAACCTATCAGAGTGGAAGGAACTTAAGAAATGTATTCTCAACGATTTTGAGCTGAAGAGCAAGTCATGGTTTGAGATATCAGTGATGACAGAGAACCAACAAGTATTTCTACAAACACTAGGATCAAGGGGGGAAACTACAAATAGTGGCACCCCAATACTTCCTTGTAGTTATTCAATATCAAGAGATAATTCTATGAGTAAAGAGAATTTTCTAAGTGGGGAAGAGATTAAAAACATGCCTAATGGATTGGATGTAATTGATGAGTCCAACCAAAAGAGAAAACATATTCTAAGATGGAAAGAGACGATTCAAGCATCCATGATTCATGCCAGATGGTGGGTGGACATGATTAGCCTTGATTTTGTCGCCTTGAATTTTTAGAGTCTTCCACACCACGAGGCTCCTTCTTCTCTATGCCAAAGAAGATTCTTTCTTCAGATTCTCGTCTTCTATCATAAAATGAGCCTTTGTGGATTCAAATTGAGGCCAATGAAACCCTCCTCTTCCTCTTTACCTTTTAGATTTCTTCTTGGGGGAATTGCAAAAAACATAACTCAGTTGGCCACATCATATCCACCAAGGGTTTATGCAGAAATGAGTGATGATGAGAAAAATTCATCTCCATATTCCCTCATCCATCCATCTGTACCTTACAATTCAAATCTTATGCAATTATCTCAACTCTTATGCAGTTATCTAATCCATATAGTTTGGCAGGGCTACAATATTCAATGGGGTGTTTATAGGTTTCAATTATTTTTTACTTCGATCAGAAAGATGGAGGGTGCAACCAACAATGTAAAGTAGAAAGCACGAACAAAAATCAGGGATGTGGCTTGAATTGTAGAGTAATGCATAGGGACACATGCCAAAGAGATAAACCAAACATATAGAGGTGTTTTTGGATAGATATAGGGTTTGCATAAGGCATGGTTGGGTCACACATGGGAAATAGTGGATGGGCGTGAATGACAGAGATGCAAGGCACATGAAGAACCGAAGAAATGTTTGACTTGAGGGAATAAGGAAGAACTACATGAAAATGGATGGTAGAGATGTTTATGCACATGAAACGCCCAAAGAGTAGATGATACATGTGTTTTTGCACAAACTCATCGATGGACAACTTAATTTAGGCCCTAATAGCTAGGCACTCTGATACTACTATTGTAATGTGCAAATAGAGATAAGAGTGGCTTACATTTCATTAATATGATACACATATAAAAATATTTTTTATAACCCTTAGATTCATAATCCAAGAGGTCTCTTGGACTTTGATGACTGTTCTTATTCACTTGAATATTCATATTATAGCTCAAGTGAATAATACAATAAAATGCCATAACCCTAAACAGATTAGGTTTCCAACATGTTCGAAGGTGTTGAAACGAATCAACATGGAAGATTATTATTACCAATGAATATGAGTGTCTATATTGATTTATTTAATATGTAACATCGATCAAGAGATATACACATAACAATCGATATGTGTGCATGAAATATTTTTTACCACATCTATACTAAGTTTAGTAAATGGAACGAATGTCATTGGGGATGATATTACGATCAAATGTGAGGACATATATATCAACGTGGAAGAATATTATTATTTATATTGATTGATTTTTGTTTATTATTTTCTCACATAGATTGACATATTAGAAACAATGTCGTGAATATCAATCAATTTCATTCCACATCTCGTTTGTTATAGTGCAACCATTTTCATTTATATTGATTGAGTGTATTGTATAAGTTACTAGACATATTACAATTAATATGATACTATTTCAATCCATAATCATCTCAAATTGATTGATATATTTCAATTGCCATTAATCTATAATGATCAATATATTTCTATTTATGAAGGAAATTAGTCGATATGCATATCTATATCGAACAATATTATACAATTGAGATTATCCTTTACAACTAGATAATCTAAAATATTTTGTTGAAGTGAGAATTCAACAATATTGGGACGTGGTACCTATGTTTTGGTGGCAAGTGATATGGAAAATGACTAAGCATTTGAGCATTTGAAATTTGAAATTTCTCGAACTAGAATTTGTGCCTACTGTTGATGCTCGAAACATATATCAAGCACAACACTCGAAAAACCATTGTAGAGCTCTTAAGGGGAAAAGAGGGGATGGAATCCCAAGTTAGGTTTAAATCCCTAAATTCACTAACTACATGGTCATATTGATTAGTTAGACAAGTTAGTAGAGTATTCCTCCTTAAGGGTACTAATCCTCCTTAGTAGATTATTTCCCCTTGAGGGTACTAATCCTCCTTAGTAGATCCTTTCCCCTTGAAGATACTAATCCTCCAATTACATGTGCATGTAAATTTTAGTGTGTACCTTATGTTAATGATTAATTTCCTTTAAATGTTTAGTTATAATGCAAACCTAATCCTAATCATCTATCCAAGTTATATTTTAATGCATATATGAATTATTAAATGAAGAATTTTTTATGGCAATTGTTGGTTAGTCTAAATGAAGTCTGAAAGTACTAAAGTCTGAATCAAGATGAGCTAAAAATGCACAAAACAATCTAAAAATGTAATGTAAAATGTTGAAATAAATGGTTACATGGAGAAGCAAACCAAAACTGAATTTTGTAGTTATTAAATCTGTAAATTTATACATTAACTCAATAGAATTTAAATGTAGAACAACTACCAGTAAACAAGTAAAAAAGTCATGCATATGTACAATAGTTAACAAGAGAAAAGGAAAGCTAAAACATGTTTGTTAAGCTAATAAAGAAAGCTTAGAGAAAAATAATATGCACAAAGAAATACACGTGTAGATATGCCTAAGAAATATTTATCCAATGATAAATATTTATATACAACCAATAACAACCCAAATGGTCTAGCAATCGACCTAGCTTCCTATACACAAGATGTTTCCAAGACCATATGTTGTTCTCAACAATTTAAAATCAAGCAGGGTGAAGCCCCAAATACCGTGAAGCCTTTACTAACTCCACACTCATATTGTCTAAAGGGTATCTATGATCATGATAGTTAGTCATGAAGACATTGTAGAGAAATACACGTAAAGAAAATAACTAGAAATTACATCCATAGAGAAGCAGCTCTACTTTCATCATAGTGTTGGACCTTAGATTATATCCTACCTATCATTTATAGCACTATTAGGCTATTAAATTACTAAGAGAATGAACTTAGAGATAATGCATTGGAAAAAAAAAATTCTATAATTTCTCTCTTTTCTCCTCCCTTGATCAGGTCCTCCTCCTTCCATTTTATAGAAGGCCGACGAGGTAGGTGAAATATCACTTCTATCTCTTGATTTCCTCTAGAAATTATTTTTTAGAGTATTTAATTTCAAATTTGGAGAGTAGAAATTCTAAAGGGCATATAGGTCAAAATAGTTGGGTTCCTAGATTGACTAAAGGTTCAACTCAACTAGTGTGCACTTTCCTTATATTATTGCCATGAAATATTCATTTTTTCTCATTCAGTCAATAACACATTCATCTTATTATGAAATCCAAATAATAAAGACATGAGATAATCCATGTGCATCCATAAATTGTATATAAACAACATAGTAATATAAATAGAGTTCAAATTTAGCTATCATCAATTATCCACAAATTGTCTATAAATTGTCATTAGTTGTCCATAGCAATCAAAATGAATCGTATGGTCCATCATCATCATCCAAATAGATACATAGTCCAATTATGGATCTTGTTCAAAATAAACACGCTCATAACATCACATAGCAATCTCATCATATCCTAATCCAATCAAAGAGGTGATATTAAAACATTGGAAATTCCCATTGTGGTAAAAAATTAGTGTCCAAGAAGGCACACCGTTCTCAAAAGGTGGGAACTTTTCAATGATGGTGCCAAAAACATAATTTCTCTTCTTTTTATTGATCTATAACTACAACAAAAACTTCTTTATCTTGGTTATCCATACTATGACCAATTCTAGCAAATCATACCAAAACAAGCTTTACCATAATAAATGTCTTAAAACGTGCATGCATGCAATGCGAAAGATCAAGTGGAAAGGGTGTTTGTTTAATGGAAAATTGTGTGTATTAGATAGGGGGATTATTTATGTAAAGTGAGGTGGGGAAAATCAATAAACAAGTGGGGAATAATACCATGTTGGCAAGCATTTTCAACCTAGTTATTTGCCAACATGTATCCATAATCAACATCTTCTAACCCTTGACTATATAAACCATCACACAAGTAAACACCAATACACAACCGTCGCCATAGCCATCACTCTTGATAATAAACTCATTTTTCATTTCCCTCTTTTAAAAACATAAAACCCCAATGAAACTTCATAAATGATTGTGTTGCATGCTGGTAAAGGATAGATCAATACCAAATTTTCTTCAATTTCAAATCTAGGTGTTGCATTTTGTTTATGGATTATGAGTCATGCTAAGGTATAAAACTCAAAACTCCTAGCCGAGTCAAAGAAACTTGCACATTATTAAAGTTTAACACATTCACCCGCATCCCTTCTTGCTCATATTGATGCAAGTTTCAAGAGAGAAATCAAGCACATGCAATTCAAATATACTTTTAATAAAAGAGTAATGTTTTGCTTCACCAATATACTTCTATGGTAGCAAAATGCATCCAAAGGAAGTGCTATAAAATATTCTTATATACAATATACCAAAACATGCATAGACTTATAGTGTTGTTCATGAGCAAGCACAATTATTTTAATCTATTCACCATGCAAAAGCATACCATGTATAGCCTATAAAGTTCGAATCTATTTTATTTTTCAACACCCAACAACTCTTCAAAAACTAGGGGGTTAATATGTCAAATAGAACAACAATGAAAAAATCATATATATGTCAATAAATCCACAATTCACAGCTTAAATAATGCCCACAATCATGCATATGATGCTTGTACAAAATCATCATGGTTAGCATTTGATGCCATTACTAGCAAAGTTTTCCATGATGCAAATTATAAATTATGGAGAAAAACCATAATACCGCTATCATGTTGTATCAAACTCCCTTTGAAAGACAAAATCCATTGACACAAATTATTGAGAAAAGGTGCCAAAATGCTTCCAGTATTAGTCAAGGGAAGATAAGGTCAATTTTCTCAAATGATAAGTCAAATGGGGAAGCTTCATGCTTTCCATTTACTTTTGTTCACAAAGAGACAAAACCCCAATAGTTTGATTGAGGTCACGACCCATAATAATAGCTAAAAGAGAGGGTCATTTGTTGGGTTCATGGGTATCGATTCAAGATTCAATATTTCCCAATAATGAATGATAAGAGGTATGTAAAATACATGGGCACCAAGCTAGAAATGAAATACAAGAGGCTTGGCCTCTGTGTGCATTGTTTTCTTCAATTGATAATTGATGGAAAACTACAAGGCTATGGGTCAAATTCATCAAAGTAAGGAGGTTGCAATTTGAGGGGGAAAAGGAATGTGGAGACACAACCCCTACCATTATGACTTAAGCATGCAAAAACACACATAAAATATGTTAATGGTTTCCTTTTAAGGTTAAGATTACCTTCTTTTAATTGTGTCTAAGTTGAGTAGATTGATTTGCATCCATGGCTCTCCAACAAATAGACTTCCAAATCTTAAAACTCCACAAATATTGCTTCCAATGTTGTCCCCACTACAATGTAAGCTCAGATTGGGTCATCGAACTCATCCCTCACTCCTGGGATAGTAAATATTCACAATACTATTAAATGAATGTTGGGATTAGGGATACAACCAAAGCTTCAAACCCCTCAAGCCAAGAAATGAATTGGGTTCTCTATAATTTGACCATATCTTGCTTCAACGATGAGAAAAAAGGTAGCCTCATGCACATGGTTTTGTAGGAATCGACTCTCAAATGGAAGAATGAAATGCTAAGTGTGGAATCCAAGTGAGAGTAGGGTTAAAACAATGCAAAACCCAATAACAAAACACCACCATTAGATTTATATGAAGGGCTATGATTGGGGCTCAACAATGCATATGCGTCCATTTCAAACCTATGTTGGGTATGTATTATATTATTTGCATGGTTATCCCCACACGCGAATCCCACCTTGTCAGATATGGGGTCATAGGAGGGGTAGAAGCCCGCCTTGTCAGAGGGGGTTTAAGGGGAGTCGAAGCCTCTGAAAAAAAAAATTGGGTGTTTTTTTGGTCCATTTTGGGTAGTTTTGGTACACGGTTTTCTAACCCATGGTTTTGTAATTCCGGTTAAAGAATTAAGGTTGTAATATAATCCAGGTTAATGGATTAAGTTTTTGGATGTCGGATAATAAAATATATTGTATTTCTAAATGGTGAAGTGAATATAATGAGAGTTAGAGGTGTGGCTCTAAACATTTGCTAGTTTTTCCAGTTAAGGGTTTCCAAGGTAATTTTTTTAGTATTATGTGTGATTGTTACTGTTTTATAAAGAATATGTATGTGCATTGTTATATTGTGAAGGTTTAAAACCTACATTTGGTATCAAAGAAGTTATTGGATTCAGGGGGATGCCTTTGTTACTAAGGGTTCAATTATATTGGGTTTGTGATAAACTTGGTTTCAATAGGAGCTTAGGGGTGGTGATTCTTGTGGTGAAAGAGAATGGTGAGCAGTTCTAAAATCGAGATTGAGAAATTTAATGGGAAAATCCTTGAGCTTTGGAAGTTGAAGATGGAGGATCTTTTGATAGAAAAAAAACAATGGGTCGTTGTGGATCATGATACTGCACCTACGGGTATGTCAATGGAAGACTAGATGAAGTTGGATAGGAAGGAAAAGAGAACAATCTAGTTGTTTCTTTCAAATTCAGTGTTATTGAAGGTATTGGGAGAAGGTAAAACCAAGGTGTTATGGGATAAGTTAGGGTTTTTTTATCAGTCTAAGTCCTTGGTAAACAAAATTTTCCTTTGGAAGAAGTTCTACCTCTTGATGATGAATGATGGAGACTCACTAACAAAGAATCTAAATTCCTTCGATACTATGGTAAGTCGGTTGTCATCTATCGACATTAAAATTTATGATGAATATAAGTGCATTAAGTTACTGTGTTCTTTTCCAAATTCATGGGATAGTTTGGTTGTAGCTATTGGGAGTAATGCAACCACATTACAATTTGATGATGTGGTTTCATCCTTGTTATCATAAGAAATGAGGAGGAAAACCATGGATAGTCAGTGAATAGACACCTTATCTGTAAGAGGAAGTTCCCCTGATAGAAATAAAAATAATTCCTCAAGTGGGAGATCTAAATCTAGAGGTATATCTAAATCTCCAGGAAAATACTTAAGGAAATGTGGTAAAAATTGGGCATTACAAAAGGGATTGTAGATCTAAAAGTGTTGAGAGAGGGAACTTATTTGATGATGTTCCTTCCATAGAAGGGGATATCTCCTCAAAGGAAGGAGGGGATGTGTACTTGGCATATTCAAAAACACATGCAGATCATGATGTTTGGTTGATCGATTTAGGTGCTTCTTTTAATATGACTCCCCATAAGGAGTGGTTTTGTGAATATGAAAAGTATAATGAAGGTGACGTTTTCCTAGGGGATGACTCAACATACATAATTATAGGACAAGGAAAATTCAAGTTGTAGCTCAAGGATGGAAGGATTAGAACACTCCTTGGGGTCTTGAATATTCTAGAGCTGGCTAGAAACTTGATATATGTAAGTAAGATGAGTTATGAAGGTTACATACTATCTTTGAAAAGGAAACCTGCATAATGGTTTGAGGAGGAATGGTGTTAATGAGGGGAGTTTATAATGGAACTATGTACAAGCTATTGGGAAACACTATCAATAATGGGTGTAACAGTTCTATTTTTCTTGAGGTTGGAAATGAATAAGACCAAGCCCCTATGGTCTATGGAGAAAAGACAATGTTATGGCATCAAAGACTAGGACATATTGGAGAGAAGGGCCTTCGAGAACTACATGGTAAAGGTATGGTTAAAGGTATGTTTGATTTCACATTGGTTTTGATTTCTCTAAGCATTGCATATATGGTAAATATAATTGGGTAAGATTCTCATATGGTGCTAAAAGAACAAAGGGAATCTTAGAGTTAGTACATAGTGAGGTGTTTCGACCTGTGCCTAGTCCATCACTAGGTAAATTTGTGTACTATGTTTCATTCATTGATTATTTCTCGAGGAATACATGGATTTACTTCCTCCAAAATAAATTAGAGGTCTTTGGTAAATGTAAAGAGTTTAAGGCTCTTGTGGAGAATTAAACAAAGAAGAAAATAAAGGTGTCAAGGATAGATAATGGTGAAGAGTTACGCAAAAATGAATTTGAGGAATTCTATAAGAAGTGAAGTATAACAGAGAATAATAATACTCCATACACACCTCAATAGAATGGGGATACAAGAAGGATGGAAACTATGTTTATGGAAAAATCAAGGAGCATGCTCAATGGTGCTGAGTTGGGACTTGAATTCTACGTAGAGGCAATGGGTATGGCACGTTATATGGTAAATAGATCACCCTCATCAACGTTGGTGGAAAAAAGTCCACATGAGGCATGGACTAGTAAGAAACCTTCTCTTGAACATATTAGAGTGTTTAGTTGTGATGCTTATGAACATGTAGGAGTAAGTTGTATAATAAATATGAAAAGTGTATCTTTATTGGTTATAAAGATGGTATAAGAGGTTATAAAGTTTGAAACATAGAAACTAAGAAGACTATTTATAATCGATATGTTGTCTTTAGAGAGGTCAAATATGTTCCCAAACATGGAGTCTTATCGAAGGAAAAAGAACCAAAGACAATAGATTTTGAGTTGGAGGGTGAAGAATCTGACTCAATGGAAGAATATGAATAATAATAATAAGAAGAATCTCATACTCGAGTATTGAGGAGATCGGTTCAGGAAAGAAGGAAACTAGAAAGGTATAATCCAACTAATTTTCACTTTAGTTTCTCTTAATCTATTATTGATGATGATCCTTGAACTGTTAGGGAGGTAGTGGATTCATAGGATGTAAATTATGGAAGAAGTCCAGGGTTGAAGAAATGGCGGCCTTAGATAAAAATGAAGCTTGAAATCTAGTTGAGTTTCTATTTGGAAGAAATCTTGTTGGTAGAAAATGGGTGTTTAATAAGAAATTGAATGTAGAAGGTAAAGTGGAAAAGTATAAATATTTCCTAGTAGCAAAGGGATATTTCCGGGTAAATGGAATTTATTTTCGTGACATTTTTTCTCTTATTGTTAAATTGACTTCTATTAGATTTCTTTTGTCTGTCGCTATTTCTTTTTATATTGAAGTAGAATATATGGACATAAAGAGAAAATTCCCACATGGGGAGCTTGAAGAAGAAATATACATGAAACATCCATAAGGTTTTGCAATGAAGGGTAAGATAGAGTTGGATTGCAAGCTGAAAAAGTCCTTGTATGTATTAAAACAATCTCCAAGGATGTGGTATCAAAATTTTGATACTTAATTTTGGGACTTGGTTTCACAAGGAGAATTTTTTTTCATTGTGTGTCAAATTAGTTGGTGATCATTTTATTTATGTGGTTATGTATGTTGATGATATGTTATTGATTGGAAACAACAAGGAAATCATCAAGGAAGAAAAAACTTAGTTGTCTTCTAAATTTGATATGAAAGGTCTTGGCGCTGCAAATTTTATTTTGGGCATGGAAATTAAAAGAGATTGGGAAAATAGGAAACTTTAGTTGAATCATAGGAAATATGTTGAGACAATATTGTAGAGGTTTAATATGCAGGAATGTAAACCAGTCAAGATCCCTATTCCTATAGGTGTAAAGTTATTTGTAGATTAGTGTCCCAAGACACATGAAGAGGAAGAGGACATGTCTCATGTTCCTTATGATAGTGTTGTTGGTAGTTTGATGTATTCAATGGTATGTACTAGACCATACATTTCACATTCAATGGGATTTTTGAGTAGGTATATGTAAAAACTAGGAAAGGAGCATTGGACAACTGTAAAGAGGGTTTTCAACTATTTGTGTGGCACTACAAATTATAGAATTTGCTACCAAGGATGACCTAATGCAGATAGAGTGTTGGATGTACATTGATTTGTTGATGCATAATGGGATGGAGATTTGGATCACATAAGATCTATAAGTGTTTATGTGTTTAATCTATTTGGAGGAGAAATCAGTTAGATGAGCAAGAGATAATTTGTGGTGGCACTCTCAACTACAAAATTTGAATAAATGGTAGTTACTTGTGTGATTAAGGAAGTTGCATGGTTATAGAGGTTGTGTTCAGGAATTGGGTTTATACAACAAGTTTTAAGGTTAGATTGTGACAATTAGAGTGCAATATTTCTAGCAAATAACCTGACTTATCATTCTAAGACAAGGCACATTGATGTTCAATATCACTTTGTGAGAGACATGGTTGAAGACAAGAAGGTGTTATTGGAGAAGGTGGACACTTTGAAGAATATGGTAGATTCATTGACAAAGTCTATAAACACTAAGAAGTTCTCTTGGTGTACAAAATCAATGGACATTGTTTCCCTAAATTGTTGATCATGTAATCCTCAGGCACCTTGTATGAAAATTAAACAGAGGGATAATGTTGGGTATGTGTTATATTATTTGAAAATTTATACCCATGCACAATATGTTATGTAGGGAACAAGGGATGGGAGTAGGTTGTTGAAAATTCAACAAGAAACATGTGTCTAATTTACTTTTCCCTTAAATAAATTGGACAATAAATATTCATCTATTATCTCATAAATACTTGAAATAATTAACYGAAATGGAAAATCAGTTAACTATGGGAAATTCGAGTTCAAAGGTTGGCTGGTAAGACATGGAGGTGACTTGAAGTTGTAACAGAGTTATAAGTGTAGTTATGAGAGTTGTGAAGTAGTTTAACTCAGTTAAGTGAGTTAAGCCCAGTTGTACTAGTTGTAACTRAACTTRCACTAGTGAGARTTYAGTGAATTAATTATTAATTAATTCACAATCARTGAACTCACATGCAACTGAAGATTCACCAYGGTYAACTACATGCATGTCAGATCYAGTGGAGACYCAGTTGAGATAACAGGTGAAAGGGACAGTTTGGCTATCAGTTGTGATTTGAGTGAAGTGCACTCATGCAATCACACATGCAGTGGATATGCTCATGAGCATGTGAAAAATAGGTAATTCGAATTCATTTTGAGAATTCTAATTGCAGGGATTGTGTAGAGGAGGCAGGCTGTTTTGGAGACAGAGTATTGGCACATGAATTTGTCAATTTTTGTATGATAGTGTGAGACGATTGTATTGTACTGAGAGCTCTTGGATTAGAGTTTTGTATGAGATTGTTTCATGATCCATGATATACATAATATATGATAGTGGGGTTTTTAGCTTTACGCTTTCCCAAAAAAATTCCTGTGTTATGTGTTCTTGATATTTCACTTTGTGATCATGGTTTAAATTTCCCCAAGAATATTAGTAGAAGCGATTTTGTATTTAACAATGACATATAATTATTAGATCAGGAGAATCACAGGAAATACATTAATTGTATTGAAATTTCTACATAGGCCCCCCTTGCCTGGGGCTTTAGGGGCAGAGCCCCTAAAACATTTTTTGGGCTGTTTTGGCACACGATTTTCTGGTTCTTGGTTTTCTAATACTAGTTAAGTAATTAAGGTTGTAATCTAATCCAGGTCAATGGATTAAGGTTTTGGATTCCATAGAATCATATATATTGTATTTGTAAATGTTGAAGTTAATATAATGAGAGTTAGAGGTGGGACTCTAAACATTTGTTGGTTTTCTCGATTAAGGGTTTCCAGGGTAAATTTTTGAGTACTATGTTTGATTGCTATTGTTTTCTTTATATTTTATAAATAATCTATATGTTCATTTCTATACTGTAAAGGTTTAAAACCTACAACCTAGACTATTTTAACACCTTGTACTTAGTGTCCAAGTGGCATCACTTATGCCAAGTCTATACCATGACAAATCCCAAGGTAATCCGATGAAGTTATTAGTAAAGTATTGTTATTTCAATGCATATAAGCCTTCACTTGCACATGTTTTCATATTAGCTTTTGGAAAGGTTGACCTTGCATGCATGTTGGTGTATCAAGGTCTAATAGGGTCGAGACCTTATATCATTTTTTAAATATCTATCCTTGGATATGTGTGTAGGCATAACTCAAGGCACAAACAATGCTACACTAGATATTAAGTGTCATTTCAATGCACACACAATATTCATTTGCTAAACATGCCTTTCAATTTAATATTCAAGTATAGCATTAAACCATAGTAGGATAGAGACCAATAATGAAAACAAATCAAGCAACATCTGCACTTATAACCAATAATTATGCATATATTCCAATTAGATGTGTTTGTGAATGCCCTTTAACCATAAAATCATCATGTAAAATAATCAAATCACAACCATAAACCACATGCAAGCCTACTATTAGGACATAATAATAATAATAATAATAAGCTTGCACCAATCATCTAATGATTTGTAATATAATGAACCAAATCATAAATATACCACGTGTATGACCCTAGAATAAATATATTAGAAACTTCATATAATCAACCATGGAGCTCATATATCATCATATAAATCAAATAAATGAACTAGTAGGTGTTGCATTATGTTGTCATTGATGTCAAATGATTGGTGTCAAAGAGTTGATGTATTTTCATGGATTGATGTATAGATGGGATGATGTAAAGGTTGGTCATTGTTGTCTTTTCATGGCTGATAGGAAGTACCAAATGGATGAAATCCAAAGTGGTCCCCTTATGGTGAAAATCCTCATGGGAAGATGCTTTGTGAAGTCCAAATGGTTAAGTGGTTGATTCATCCTAGATGTATGGTTAAGGAACCCAAGGTTTGATTGTGGAATATTGTAATGAAGATACATGAATTTGTAAGTGAGACTACTCTATATGGATAGTGCTTGTCATGACATTTCTGGTGATATGTGGAATGCCACATAACTCCTCACGGTTAGATAGTTATGACCCTATGAATTTGGAGAACCCTCATGTGTTGTGTAGAAGCTCATAGAAGGTCAAAGAAGTAAAATTATTCTAGAAGCTCCTAGAAGATGTTGACAAGTCAAAGTGGTTAGTCATGGGTTAAGTGGTTGCAACAAGAAAACATTTAAAAATAATTTGGTTGCAATTAGATGTGGAGAAGTTACTATTTATGGAGAAATTGGGTTAGAAGTGGACAAAGTGGGTTAGAAGTGGACAAGAGGTCAGAAGTGGGTTAGCCCCTAAGAGAAGGAAGTTGGTTAGATGAGGAAATTACTTGGAGAATTATAAATAAGAGAGAAATGGTCTCTTATGAGTATGATCTTTGAGCATATTGAATATCCAATTATGAAAGGTTATTTGGGAAGGTATTATTGATAGAGAAAATTCGCGGTAGAAAAATCATGGAAGAAAAAGTGCGGCAGAAAAAGTGCGACATAAAAAGTGCGGCAGAAAAAGTGCGGCAGAAAAATCGTGGCAAAAAAAGTGCGACAGAAAAATCGCGATAGAAAAAGTACAACAGAAAAAGCGCGGCAGAAAAAGCGCGACAGAAGAATCACGACAAAAGAATTGCGGTAGCAGAATCGCGGCAACAAAATCATGACAACGTATGGTATTTGGTTTATGGAGAGTATGGTGTATTTCTAGAGGTATCTTGTTGGTTATCTTGGTGATATTTTTGAGAGTTGTCTTGGTGGGTAGATCTTATTTGGATGATGAGATTGATGTGACAGGTTGTGTGGTGCATAGGTAATGCACTTGTGTTGGTATAGAATGTTGGTACAGTTTGACAGATTGCTCTCTGTCTACAAGCTGGGTCTTGTACTTGAGGGTTGGATTCCTCTTCTCAATTGGTGCTGAGATTTGTAGGCTGATTTTTTCATTGAGAGTTGGTGCTCTTGTGGAGTTGTTTCTTTATTCAGTTGTTGCTGAAAAAATCCCCAAGGATTGTAGTCTGTAATATAAAAGAAAATTGTACATATATCTTGTGTTCCTTGTATTCTTCATGATGATGGTTTATTGATGATGTTTTCTACTGAGATATGATTACATACAACTTGTTATAAATGAAAGTAATGGATGATGAGTAAATGGTGATTTCTAGCTAAGGTGTTTTGTAAAGGAGTAAAAATAGCACTACACTAATTCACCCCCCTCTCAGTGTGGTCAGTGTGTCCAATAGTAGGTTGCGACATATCCATCGATATGATCTTAGTGCACACTAGGAGGATACCCTATAGTTCTTAGTAGGGGATCAAGGATGAATTATCACAAGACAATGTGAAATTTAACATTTATCAGGTCTCTAGAGACCAACAAATTTTTTGATATATGGCTTCATTGTGATAATTTGTAATCATTCTCATGTTGACCATTTTTGGGTCAACATATCGCAACACCACTTAATTTTTTATGTTAAGGTCCTATCCTAGCCTCCCTACTTTAGGCTACCTAGGAGTTAGTCAATTAATGTATGTGGTCGTTGTCTTTGAATAAGGTCTGCTAGATAGTAATGGATAGTTATTAAATGTAAAAGGTTCCACCTAATAAGGCTCACTAGGTAGTTGGTACTCATCAACGATGGGTCCACAAGTAGTTAGGCTATTGAGAATATATTTAAACAAAATAGGAGGATATGGAATGTTTTGTCGAGTATTTTTGTATTTGGAGCTTTTCTCGGTGAAAGGCCACCCCACCTTAAGAGGGTACTGAAAATTGTTTTTTTTATTATTCTAGTTATCATAATAAAATAAAAGGGTCTATTTCACACATTTCATCTGATTTGTGTCTTGTATCTAGTTTATTGCATTTATAATCTATGTATACATGGTTTTTGTTTAAAGTCGAAGGTTTAAGGAACACTACAAGTAGTATGAGAGCTCTTTCTTTAGCCAACATGCCTCCAGATTTTAACATATTTTTTTAGGCTAGAGATGTGTTCCAACATATTTAAATAACATAGAGATATTTCATTTAGCGAGTAAAACTATGGTCAAGGAAGAATACATGAAAAAAATACAAGTTATGTCACCTACTTGGACACTCTTGTAACCTTTGTTGTACCCATTTTAGTATTACGACATCAAAGAACACATGTATACATAATTATCTTGCACATACTCTCAAGTATATTGAAATCTCTTTAGGTTCACTTGAAACCAACCTTACATAAACATGTGGTCATCATGTTGCTCTAATACAATGAGAATAATAGGAGATTACTCTTGCATACCAGGGTATCGAGTAGTACAACTAAGGCTATAGTCTATCCTCCTTAGTTAGTGTTATGAAATTTCAACCAAGTATTATTGTTGGAAACCCTTCAATACATTAGAGAGATATAGCACTTGACACTCCTCTGTCATTAGGGCCCTGCAAAACCTAGCCTCTACGGTGAGGCAATGGAATTCCTACATCTTAGCATCTAAAAGGAATTTGGAAATTTAGTTAGTGCACTAATATTCAACAGGGAGTAATACTCCCACCAACACTAAAAAAAAAGGATAAAAATATTATGGGTTCTCATTAAGCCCCAGATAAACAACTAGATATTGAGTTATTACATTTCTATTTTACATTAGTGTTGTAGGCTAGACCCTTTAATTGTAATTATACCCTTTGTCTCCTATATACCAAGGAGACCCATTTTTAGAAATCATCTCATCTTGTACATTTTTTCTATTGTAAAAAGAGGTTTCCCTCTTAAAGAGGCTTCACATTCATTCTTCTCTTTCATTCTCAACATGTAGACTTACTTATTTTTCTCTATTTATGTTATTTTGGTGTTTGGAGCATAACATTTGGTTTCAAAGTATACGATGCTTGGTGTTGAGGAAACGATATGAAATGATCTTACTAAAGAATTTTTAGATCTTTCTTGGCTAAAGAAAGATAGACTGGAATATCACCCTATGTTTATAGCCATCAAAATTTGTATCCTAATTCAAAAGTATTGATTACAAGTGCTTAGGCTGGTTTTTTCATAAATGAAATCTTGCTGAAAAATTCATTATTTATGTAATTTTATGAATATAACAGATATTGAAATAAATATAGAGACATAAGTAAAGCCACCAAGTCAATAATCAAAACAGATGAGACATAAAGAAATCGTTTATTTCATTCGAATTCATCAAAAGAATCATTCTCTTTACAAAATTCCTTGAGGAAGTTTTGGACCAAAGTCAAACTTAGATGTCCCCGACGAATCATACAAAAGGACTTTTGACAGAAAGTAAAAAACTAAATTTTAAAAGCTAGATCAACTTGCCACAGATTGCTGCCCACTCAACTCTGCACAATAGCCTTTGTCAGTCATGAAATTTAATTCACAAACAGTCAAGTCTACACAGACTATCAAAGATAGATCAACACCTCTAAAAAATAAGTGTCTGAATGATGTAATTCAACCCTTAATCTTGTTGTCTACAATAGGACCCTACTATCATAAAAGAGAATTAGGATTCCAATGAATTAAATATGAATGAAAACTGAATTATCTCAACAAAAATCAAAGAGTAGACCTTAGTATGCTTCTCCTTCTATATCCCCTCTTGTTCCTCCTTTTCCTTTTGCCTTTAAGCCATTAGAATTAGTTGAAGTAGTTGAACTA
>ML813755.1:138730-161089 GCA_009831015.1 Picea engelmannii | reverse complement strand
GGGCTTCTTTGTGATGTAGTCCATCTGGGTTCATGATCTATTCTTCTGTAGTTTCCTTCATACTGATTGAAGCTTCTTTGATTCTTGAAGGTAGGAGGTCTTCTTGGATATTCATCTCTTTTTTAATCATTCCTTCTTTCTGGTATCTTGGTCCACTTCTCATCAACTGTCTATGTAGCTCTTTCTTAAACCTTCTTGTTGGTATTTGCATCTTCTTTGTATGGAGTTTCACCCATGCATCCAATATGTGTTAAGTCTTTTTTCACTTGAGAGTTTCTTAAGCTCTTCCTCAATGAGACAACTTCTTGTTCAAATTTCTCACAATCTTCTTCTTTCTTCTTCATTTGGACATTCCTTACTTATCCGATTCTTCTTTCTTCTTTGAGTAGAGTTTTCAAGGAAATGGTTTCTTCTCTTAGTTTCTCAAAGTCTTCTAATTGTTTCTTCAAGATTACAACTGTCTTTTCATAACTAACCAATTCACTTCTTATTTTTCTTTGCGTGTCTTTGAGCTTGCTATTTTCAATCTCAACATGCTTCAATTTTTTAAGATTCTCATCTTCTTGTTGAATAATTTTTTCTTCATGATTTTCTTCTTTTTCATTGGAATTTTCTTCTTCAGTGTCATTTCTTTCAATCCTTGGATGAGGACATTCAAATTCAACATGGCCTACTCCTTCACAATTAAAGAAAAAGAACTGAACTCTATTTTATTCTTTGAAAACTGAGATGTTGTAATTTGCTTCAACTTCTTCTTCTTATTCTTTTGCGTCTTCCCTTACATAAAGGTCTTGTAGCTTGTCCCAAATCTATTTTGATGAAGCACATGATCCCACCTTGGATTTCACTGAATTTGTCAATCCATCCAGGATGGTATCTATTGCCAATTTGTTGTTCCTTTTTGCTTCCTTCTGAACTGCAGTCTTTGGTTCCTTCAAAGCATTGTATCCTGAAGCAACTGAGAACCAAACATCTGCCCCAAGAGCTTTCAAGTAAGTTTCCATTATATTACTCCAGTATTCAAAATTGATTCCATCAAATGGTGGAATCCCATTTGGAATTTTGTCTTCCATTTCTTCTTAGGATCTTCCTTCTAGTGGTTAAACTGTACTGAAGGTAACCCGCTCTGATACCAATTGTTGATACTGAGAGGGGAGTGAATCAATATCAAGTACTATTTAAAACCTTTTCAACTTATACTTAAACCATTCAAATGTATCCAATGAACAATGAACAATAGTATAAGAGTTACACCAATACACCACAATACACCATGCACAATATATGAGAAATAATCAATAGTTATTTTTCAAGGGAAGTAATGACTTCCAAAGGTAGCTACAGCTTCCAAATGTAAATGGAGGGATAAAAATCCAAGAGGAAGATACAATCCTCCAATATCAAGAGAGAGTTGAACTCTCCATCCTTTCCCCTTCCTTCCACCCAAGAATATATGAGAGATAATAAAAATTTACATTAAATCATTACCATCAACCAATCATCACATAGAACCTGATAATGCTTCCTGAGACTTCTTCAATTTATGCAATTCTTCAATTCTTGGAGTACTCTGATCCTGTATATAATATTACTCAATGTATTCTCTGAAACTCCTCCAAGTTTCTCTCCTTGAATCCTCCCCAAAAAGAAGTTATAGAAAGAATGGTAGACTTTATTCAATTCTGGTCTATTCAGGAGACCGAACTTGTACAGAATGCCCCGTGCTCAATATTTAACATCTGATTCAGAAACGTGCACACAAGAAAACAAAGTCCATAATATTTCCAATGAAAATTTTCCCATGTCATTTGGATTCTTGATGAAGAAGTTATGACTGTTTTACCTGGAACACCTTTTTATTGATTAGCTTCAGGACTGGTCACAAACCCTATCTTCCACAGAGTGTATCTACATAATTATAGCTAATAAAGAGCTGGAATTTTTACCAGAGGTACATTGATATGTCTTCTCAATACCACATTTATTTCACCATCTGAATCATTCTAGAAAAAAAGTTATAGCAAAAATGGTAAGATGACCTGAAAATAACATACCTTAGAACACATCACCAAAAGACTTCCTCCTCCCTAGAAATCTAGCCTTCTTTACTTCTTATTTCCTATGAAATTCAAATTGTATCAAAATTAATGTATAATGATGTTTATTTATACCATTTATGTCACTTCATTTTAACAATAGGGCTGACATGACACTTTCTTATTTTGTAATTCTTTTCTTTAATTATCTTTAGGGCCTACATGTACTTCCTTCTTCAATTCACTTTGTCATCTTCAAAAATTCATTTCTCCTCAACCATGAGGATCCATGTGACGTGCCACATACCACCAGAAACAACATGATGTATACTATCCATTCATGGGTGTTCTATATGCATGTGCATTGTCCTTCATGTCCAAATACCTTTATCAATCTTGTGGTTCAAAACCCATGACTAGGGTTGACATCAATGACAACAACCAGTCGTCAACCAGGTGGGACCCCTTGTGACTCCATTTAGCTCTTTAACAATCATAACACAACTAGTTAATCAAACAAAACATCCCTCCGTGTGACTCCCATCATAAATTTCATATTTGACAATTTATTTCAATGATAATTAAAATTATTTCCAAAAATATATTACCATATATCCAAAAATAGTGTGTTGTCCAAAATTTCAGAAGTCAGCTGTTCTCAACAATTAATAAATAAAAACTTAAAATCCATATTTTCCTCTCTGGGAGGCAATATTTCCCTTGTTGTTTTTGTCACCTTTTGATCTCTCTGAATTTGCCTTAGGCTGTGTGGTGCCTTTAGGCCTAATATCATTGATCACATGAGAGCAATCATCTCTCAAATGCATGCGGGAGGACATAGATTTGGAAGAGTCATTTAAGGGCGAGGAAGGGGAAACAACGACTTTTCCTTTGTTAGGGGCATGGTGGGCCTCATTCTTTAACCTTTTTCTTGCATGGGAAGAATGTACCGGTGAGTGGACAGGGGCAGCTTGGGAAATTTGATTAACAGGTGGAGGAGCAGGTGGAGGAGCAGGTAGAGATAAGTTAGGCCAGCCACGATGTCGGGAGACTACCGTGTGGACAATCTCTTTCCATCCATCTTTTTCAAGGACTTCAGGTTGCAATGAGACATGAGGAGGCACTGGGATACCAGGGACCTATGGGGCTTGGAAGGGAAGTCTTTCAGGCCTAGGTTGAACCACTCCTTGCCCAATCCAGTTAAAAAATCTAGCTTGAAATAGCTGGCCTAACTCTTGTGAGTCTGAATCAAAGTGTATAGAGAACCTTAGCCTTCTAGGGCCCATGTTCCAATTTCCTCTTCCTCGGCTACCTTGACCATGACTACCTCTACTGAAAAAGATCATTCCTATATGCATTATTGATTAGCAAACAACTTCTTCAACAACCATACATGAAAACTCGTTTAAATATGAAATCAAATTTGGCTCAACAACATATCAGACTCATGCAATCCAATCCAATCCATACAAAATGTTTAATAGTTGTCAATGAGAAAGGGGTGAATAAGGGTTTTGGGATATGTGAGGGGTTGTATTGAGAGAAAAATGTTAAAATGAGGGGGAAAAGATCATGATTACTGCTCACAACATCAAACAATCAACGATATCGTAAATCAAAAGAATATATTACGGTAATTCATCCCTGCAATCCTTTAACTATCATTAACTATAATTAAATTTTAGGAATAAGGAGTGGATAGTGAATATGGGAAGGCGAGGGGATTGTAATGTGCGAAAAGTGAAATAATGGTAGGGAAAAGAGTGAATATTGTTCGTAAAATCAATTAAGTAATCCATAAAACAATTATGTATTATTTGCAAACGATCCAACACCAATTAAACAATTACTGTGACCAATTAAACAATTACTGTGTGTTAAAAATTGTTCATTGTTCGACATTTAAATCTTCAATCTTTTTTATTAACACAGTGTATCATCATACTCAGAATCACTATGCATTTCAACCTTCATGTTAATAGAATTCTTGTTTCTTTTCATTTACTTCTCTTTTTAATTTAAAACAAAATCCATAGGAACACATAATCATATTGCTTCATCTCTGTCCAACATATATTTTTATAAAATATCAACCAATGCTCATAATTCGTAATTTCCCAAATCAAACATAGACATAAGTCTTTTCCTGAGTTGAACAGACTCTTTCAAAACCTGCCCGATTTCATTCTTTTTATAGTATTAAAAAATAATTTGCAATGAAACCATACTACAAAACCCGTGCTTCATCTATGATGGTGTAATAAAAAAAAACGATGCACGATGTCTCCATAAACCATACACAGTAAACAACCAAGTTTCATCATCAATTTTCCAAATTGTAATGATCCTGGTCAGGACAAATTAAACACACAACAACCACCAAGTTCAATTGATACCAAACTGTAGGAACACACAGACCAACGCATAATGAAAATAGGCATCCCCGTGACTGCACATTACCGTTTACTCCCAATCAAGAAATTTAATAAAAAAAATGATCTAGGTTATCGATTTAACTGTCACAACAAAAGGAGTCAACGACTATATACCAATTCTCATTTATAAATTACAACTTTCCAACAACCCGATCAAACAGAGATGAGATAAATATCGAAGCCATTGTCAAAACCACTTAGCCAATTTATGATAGTCAACAAGATACTCGACAAGAGTGTGACTTGTTAGGGTTATCAAAATCCGGCTTTGTAACCATGAACACAAGAAATAATCAAGAATCCACTCGGTCACCAAAACATAGTGAGACCGTAGGTCAGACAATCAACATTAGGTACAAAACCTTCGAAACAAACACGGTGGAACCACAAGCTTTTATAACTCTTATCTTGTAAAATAGTGTGAGATTTCAACACCATGTAGGGTAGGAAACAATGCAGAGGAGCAAAGATTTCTGACTGGACAACAACCAATACCAAGAACGCACAGAGGCATAACCCTCGTGTTTTTCCCAATAGCCGAACCAATTTATAACATTGCTGATGGAAATGAAGACCCTAGGTATTACCAACAACCCTAAAGCATACTTCTTGGCATAATTTCCACCCCATAACCAATTGTGCTGATGCCAATACCACAAAATAAGCCCACGACCAGGTGAAAAAACCCACAAACATGGGTTTGGAGGATACATAGTGACCAAAAGGAGTTCGAAACATACACAACGATGCCATAACAATCGAATACAACTGGGTATGGTTACCATTAATTGTGAGGAGGTGACCAACAATGCTAAACAAAGTGGAACCCTCCAAAAAAATACCCATAACTACTTAAAACACCAGTGAGCCATCATCGTTTCCACCACACAGAATAACCAACGAATTCAAAACTTCAACCATCAATTTTTCCATTTGCAAACGAATAACCGCACAGTCATTCCAGAGAAAACACCCATGCTTTTACACAGTTTCCAATCTCAAGAAAACACAAACCAACACATTACCGAGCCAACGCTCATTTCATACACAGAGTGAATTCATAGATGGGCGAAAAGAACCATACCTGTAACCAATGTCTTTAAAAAAGGGCGAGCTGGTCGAGCAGTTCCTTCTGGGTCTGAATCTCGAAGCTTAACCACAACAAAACCAAATGAACAATAACCATGCTAGGGTGACGACCCAGTGGGAGAAGTATGGAGTGACGTGCATTTACTGCACGTCGCTTCCATCCTCCACTCCATTCAATTTCGTAGTACACGACAACCAGCCAAAACAATACCATTAATCCCATGCCATTAATTCCATGCATCAAAACTTGCACATATTGCTTGCCAATTGCGCCACCCCAATCCATATTAACCATTGCCAAAACCATACCATAACATATATCGAATGTGCCCAATATAAATCAATATAAATTGTATAACCACTAACCATTGCTAGTTAGGACTAACACTAATTCCTTTTATTTTATTTGCACATAGCATAGCACAATATAGTATAGTTCTTCTTCTTGGATTTTTTTTCATAAGTCTCTTTCCATTTCTTTTGTTTCTTGTTGTTACTAACATGTGTCTTGTGCAGGTGTAACATGTAATGAATCACAACGACAATATCAAATGTAATAACAATAAATATAATCCATTCATAACATGGAATTTAGAGCTTATAATAACGGAACCAACACATAAAATGCATTATCCATCTACTATTTTTTCGCAAACAAAACCAAGATTGCATCATCAATCATATAGAACCCTGTAAGCAACATAAAAAAAACAAGATAAAATGTGTGATAATACTATCTCTGAGCCTCCATTCTACAAGGGGGTCCCTCCTACTAGTATTATATATCATTAGGACAGTTTAAATAATAGGCTTTAGCAATACTTTGCAGGCGAAATCCTCGTTGTGATTTTTATCGTCAAGAAACTGGAGACTCCACGGGGAAATTTGTTTCCAACAGATTAAGAACTCAAAATGTATGGTCTTGCAGACCAAGAACAACAGATCATGAATGTATAACCAAATTGATTATGAAACAGGGGGAAGTGAGCGGATTTAATGGAAAATGACCGGGAATTTGGAAATAACTCATGAAAAATGTTAAGTATGAGGGGGTTTATCCTTGTATGCATAATCATTCAACCTGAATTTTCTCTTGACTTCAAGGAGATTTTTTTTTTTTGGACTTTCTCTTTTAACTCTCAAATGGATGAAGAAATAGAAAGCAAAAGAGGGAGATAACCAATTTCTTTATAAGACAATGATGAAAGAAGATAACAAATTCAATTATGCTTTTAGGGGGAACATCGTAATATCTTTGTAAGCTTGATTGTTATTGACTAACAATACCTTGCAGAAGTGTCACTGTGGCAGAACTGATCCAACATCTTATTCTTGACCAAAATTAAACTAAAAAGATGAAAAAAAATAAAATTCCCGACAGAAATGGGTCTGCGAAATAAAAAACAGCAGGAATAAAATGACAGAATTGCAAAAGCAACATGGAAATATTAAAAGGAAAGAAAAAATTAAGCTACTGTAAAAGCAGAATTGAAAAGTAGTGGTGAAAATGAAAACAAAACTAGTCTACTAATATACAGAAAATCCAAACAGTGTTAAAACTTTTCAAGTTGGTTCCACGTAGTGTTTTAAGTGAGAATCGTTAGTGCTATAGGAAAACAATCGCTCCTATAAATCTTTTAGAATGGAAGAGTTGGTACCCAGGACAAAAGCAATCTTGAAGGGACCCAACCATAATTTTTGAAGTTTTGAGTGAATTGATAGCCCTTTAAAGTATACAATTATATCATCAAGATAGACATGAATAATCTTACCGATCAAATCGTCGAAATTTATTTGCACAGGTATTTTAAAAGTGGTACTCACATCAGATAAGAAATAAGGCATACATTCATATGTCAAGGTACCCCAATGAGTAACAAATGTGGTTTTGTATTTATCTGCCTCTTTTACCTTGATTTGACTGTAACCTGAAAAATCGTCAAGTAAGGACATCATCTGTGACCCTGCAACTTGTTGCAAAATCATTTCCATGTTAGGGAGAGGAAAGTGATATTTTATACTAGCCCAATTTAATGCATGAAAGTCAATGCATAATATTATCTGATCAGTTTCTTTCCGAATAGGAACCAAATTGGAAACCCATTCAGAATACTTGACCAGAAAGATGATTCCATCCTTCAAGAGTTTTTCCAACTCCTTTCGAATAGTTGTTTCCAGTCCAGGGTTGATAGGTCTTTGTTTTAGCCTAACTGGTTTTATGCCTTCCTTGATGGGAATGGCATGATTTATAAGAGCAAGATCAAAACCACGAAGATCCTCATAGGACCAAACAAAAACGTCTTGAAATTTTCCAAGTAGCTTGGAAAACTTCATTTTCTCTTCATGAGAAAATTGGGCACCTATTTTAACATTCTTTGGAGACTCGGGTGTCTCAATGTTCAAGGATATGGTTTCACCCACCTTCCTTTTCGACTCCTCTTCTTTATGTTTCTCTTTATTGCCTACATCACTCGATGAAAATGAATTCTCTAGAGGAGTCAAGCCTTTAGGAATCTTTTTATCTTCTATGGATATAATTTCCTTGGGCTTATAAGGTGTTGGATCATGTTGTCATTGATGCCAATAGTTTGATTGATTGATGTCAAAGGATTGATTGATTAATGATTGATGAAAAAAGTATATGTATTGTCCTTGATGAGAATGATAGATGTCAAAGTGGAAACCAATTGATAAATATGGATCATTGATATGATGCATAGAGGACGATGGATCAATGAGTTGTCATTGATACATGATGATGCATAGTTTGTTTGATGAAAATATGAATCATTATTGTCTTATCATGATTGATAAGGTGCACAAATGGATGAACTCCAAAGTGGTCCCCTTATGGTGCAAGCCCTCACGGGAAGACGCTTTGCGGATTGATTTATCCGAGAAGAATGGTTGGAGGACCCATGCTTGTATGTGGAATAATAAGATGAATATCAATGAAGTTGTTGGTGAAACTATCCTAGATGGATAGTGCTTGTCATGCCATTTCTGGTGGTATGTGGAATGTCACATAACTCCTCACTGTTTGAGAGTTATGGATTTACGAAGTTGAAGGACCCCCATATGATGGCTTGAAGCCCCAAAAGGTCAAAGAAGTCAAAGTGCTTGAAAAGAAGAAATCATTGTTTAAATGATACAGTCACGTGAGAAAGTCAAGATGGATTATTTAAATAATAAAGTAAGGTGATAAAATCAAGAAGGAATATTTAAATGATAACGTATTGGAGAAATTTATATTTATGGAAAGTGGTTAACCCTAAAATAAGGAAAATAGGTTAAGTGACCTTGAAATGGGTTAAGTGACCTAAAAATGGGTTAAGTGACCTAGAGGACGGAAGTATAAATAAGATAGCTATGGTCTCTTGTAGATCATCCTTTTTGTGGATCAATGGAGAGCTTCTTGTGAATATCTTTTGGAGTATTGATGGAGAGCTTCTTGTGAGAGAATATTATTGGTGTGGATATCTTGAGCATGATTGAAGATCTATTATGAGGAAGAGAGCGAGAGAAGGATCTCATGGATGCATCAAAGTTTTAGCAATGTCGGAGATCTTGACGACAAAATTCTCGGAGCTTCAGAAACCCTAGTTTCTGAGGTATACACGGGTTGTCTATGTGTAAGGTGCATATACATTGAAGGTATACGCGGGCTAACTATGTACAAGGAGTGTATAGTGGATAAAATCATGGAGATTTGTGTTTGAGCTGGTGCCAGCTCTTGGATGACGAGGCAGGTTCCAGATTTGCATTCTATGGGATCAGATCTATCATTGAGACACTGGTATGGTTACATTATTGTCTTGATGGATACTATTGTTTGATGTGTTGTGAATTCTTAGGGAATTCTTGGTATGGATTCTAAGATATGGTTCAGTTTGGATGATTTGGTTGATGGAGTGATCAATACTCTTGTGATTAAGTGGTGACATGATTTCTATGGTATACTAGTTTTTTATACATGATTGAGATAGCATTCATATTGATTTGTTGTAGAGCATGAGCAAGCTATTGGAGAGATTGGATGTGTTGTGACTGGCTCGTGGTCAGATTGGAAAGTCAGAGACAAAAGAGAATGATATATTGATTGCAGAGAATTTGAGTTGATCTTGAAGGACAAACCCTAACAGATCAGGAGGTATATGCAGGTTTTTGTATACACTGACCACGTGCATACGTGGGCTGTAGTGAGCCAGGGCGCGTGCACATGCTGGTTGCACTACTGACAAGTCGCGTACCTGTTGAAAGATTGATATCTGTTGAGGATTGTTGCCTCATCTCAATTGGTGCTGAGGGTGTAAGATGAGTCTTTCATTATAGAGCTGGTGCTCTTGTAGAGTTGTACTCTATTCAGTTGTTGCTAATAAACCCTCAGATTGTTGTCCATAATAAAAAGAAAAATTGTATATACATCTTGTGTTCTTTGTGTTCCTTGTGGTGATGAATTGTTGATGATATATTGTTGATATATGTTCTCATCTAACTGGTTGTAAATGACAACAATGGGTAATGAATAAATGTTAAATGTTAACTAAGAAGTTTTTGTGTAAGAGGAAAGTTTTGGAAAAAAGAGCCCCACACTCATTCACCCTCGCTCTAAGTGTGGTAGGTGTGTCCAACATAAGGTTCATTTTGAATGAAAGCACAGATTCTCTTATCGCTAAGGAAGACATGCCAGGATTCTATATTGTCAGGGATATGTGGACGATATAGAGATTGAAAAGTACAATCAGGTTTGTGTGGAAGAAGTTGTTGATTAGGAGAGGCTGCACAAACAACTAATTGATCAACCATTGAGTTCAATTCCCTCTTAACATGAGTAATGCTGAAAGATAATAGGTTCGAGATAAGTGCCCAAAAAATTTGGGTGTATTGTTTCATCAACTTATTGCTAGTAGACTATATCTTACATACAAGGTTCACAACAAGATCATAATCCCCAAAAACTGTAAGGTGACCACAACCTAGATTATAGGCCTTTTCAATGCCTAATAATAAATCTTTGAATTCAGTGACATTGATTGTGCAAGAAAACTCCAACCTGTAAGAAAAGTTATGAATCTTCCCCACAGGAGAGTACAATATTATGTCGATTCCATTACCTTCACTAGAGCATGAACCGTCAAAGTGCATGTGCCACATACCATTATCTAAATCAATTTGTTACAAGGGAATGTTATCCTCCTCAACAAATATGGAATACACCCCTAGGTCCTCTTCGATATAGTTCACATTAGGTTGTGGGACACTCTCTATGTAAGGTAAAATACTTCCCTCTCTAAGGACTATAATGTTTTTAACATTCCGAGGAACGAATAAGTGTGTCCCGTTGAGTGAGAGGTATCCATCCATCAAATATTGACAATCTCTTCCCAAGATGATTGAGTAATTTCTTACTGGCATATCAATTAACTGAATACTAAGGGTTGTCCTTAATTCAGGGTGTGCGCACAAAACTAAGGTCACATATTTAATCTCACCTATGGTCGTTTGTTGTATACTATTATAAGAGAACACGCTTTTGGCGTTTTCATTTGTACAAGACAAGTCTAGCTCTTCCATTATAATCTTCGACATTACACTTGGGCCTGAACCGTCATCAATGAGGCAACAATGAGCGATCTTATCCATAATTTTTACAGAAATATAAAAAGGGGGATTTTTTATAGGGTATCTAAAGTTATGTACACCTACTTTATTTACAGACAAATCCTCTTCATTTACCTCTCCAGAGAGGTTGGCTGCAACAAAATATTTTCCTTCCATGAATTGTTTTAGATGCCTCTGTTGTTTAGGGATGAAAATCATGTCCAGAAGGATTGCATCTGCTTTGATGTTGGCCAACTGATTTAGGATATTGTGTTTTTAAGAGGGGAGAGGGGGAGTAATTCCTTGACTATCAGGAACCTTAGGAACCTGAACAGTAGTAGCTAGTGAGGATGAGCTCGGGCTAAAAGAATTGTGGGGAGGATCATATTTATCTTTGGGAGCATAGAATTTGTTTCTAGTATTGATGATCATGACATCTCCTGGATTTGCAAAATATAGGACAACGATGGTAGTTTCTGGTATTTTACCAAATATCTTATCTCTAGCACTCTTCCTTACCTCACATGTGGTTTCCTCGTGGTGTTCCTTGCAAAAGTTACACCAACTTCGAGGCATGATAGATTTAGGCTGAAAATTATTTTCAATTGGACATCTAAAGGGTGGTGCAAAAGGGGATGAAGCTACAGGGGTGATAGGGGAGAAATTTCCCTTTCTCTCATACGCTATCATATGATTATTCATATCTTGTATTAGCTATAATAGGGCGGACATGTCTATCTGTTTAACTAATTCTCCCTAAGGAAGACCTGTTATTTCGAGCTGTTCTTCATACTCCAAACACGTATGTAGAGCGTAACTGAGGTTATCAATGGATTTTTCCTCGAGCCCATGACAATAGGGGGAAGGTAATGCATTATAATAATGCATGAAAGTGGCTTGGTTATGAGGTTGAATGAGTTCAGGGATTTGATTGTATAACTTAGTGAAACACAAGTTGAAGGACTTGATGGTCTCACCATCTTTATAGGTGATGTTATTGTACTCCCGTAACTGCTCAACTGGGCTTTTAGATTGTCCATAGGTGGATTTGAACCAATAGACTAAATCCTCCCAAGTAGACAGAATCTTAGGAGGAAGGTCAAAGAAATTGGCCACAACCTTTCCTTCTAAGGAATTGACAAATAAGCGCATGCAAGTATCGTTGTCATTGGCTCCTATGTTGTGACTAGCATTAGAAAATGCCACCAAGTGTTCATTTGTAGTGACATTTGTTGACGATAAAAATCACAATGAGGATTTTTCCCGCAAAGCATTGCTAAATCCTATTATTATAAGCTAACGATATATATAATACTAGTAGGTGGGACCCCCTTGTAGATTCGGAGATCAGATCTGGTTCTTATTTCATGTTTATGCTGCTGTTTGACACTGCTTATAGGGTTCTACATGATTGATGAAATCTTGGTTTTATTTGTGACATAACAGTAGATGGATAATGCCTATTATGTGTTGTTTCTAATTGCTCTAAGCTCTAAATTCCATGTTGTGTGAATGGCTTATCTCCACTTTTATCACATTTCTATTAGCGCCATTATCTATTACATGTTGCACCTACACAAAACACATGTTAGTCATGAAAAAAGATAAAAGAAATATGGAACAAATCCAATGAAAAAAAGAGGCTATCCTATACTATGCTATGCTATACTACATTATATGCAAATGAAATTAAAAGGATTGTTGTTAGTCCTAGCTATCAAAGTTAGTGGCTATACGATTTATTGAGTTATATGAAAACATGTTTGATATGCGTTATGGTATAGTTGGAAATGGTTAAATGTGATATGGGGTGGCGCATTTGACAAGTGATGGATGTTAAGTTCGATGCATAGATTAATTAAATGGATTAATGGAGGGCTGGCTGGCGTGTACTAAGGAATTGAATGAGTGGAGGATGGAGGCGATGCGCATTTACTGCATGTTAGTCCATACCTCTTCCACCGGCCATCACCCTAGCTTGGCTATTGTTCAATTGTGTTTCTCTGTGGTTAAGCTCTGATTTTCAGGCAAGGGGAAGAACTACTTGACCAAGCTCGCGTTTTTAAGGCTTTTTGGTTATAGGTATGTATTTTTCGCCATCCATGAACCCACTCTGGTTATGAAATAGATATTGGCTCGGTGATGTGTGGGTTTGTTCTTTTCTTGAGATCGACAACTGTGTAAACTTGTGAGATTTATATGGAATGGTTAGTTATGTGTATTCATTGTAAATGGAAGGATTGGATAGTTGAAGTCACGTTTCATTGATATTTTTGTGTGATATAAGCCACAAAGGCTCTCTCTTGCTTTATGGGTTTTTCTTGGAGGGTTTCATTCGGTCCAGACTTGCTGGCTGTCTCCACACAATTCTTGCAAACATACCCAATTGTATTTGGTTGTTGCATTTGATTTTGAACCATCATGGGTCACTGCTATCATTTTCTCCTGGTCGTAGATTCGTATATGATTGTGGTTTCTGCATAGTTGGTTTGGGTGTCTATTATGCCAAGATGATGGCTTTAGGGTTGTTTGTTATTTCACGGCCCTGTTTTATGTCAGCATTAATTCAGGTTGATTGAGAAACTAGGAGGGTTATATCCTGCGTGTTCTCAGTGTTATTACAAGCCAACAAGAAGACTCTACTCCTCTGTTCATAGTCTCTCCTACCTGGAAAATTGTCACCCCGTCTTACAAAGCTATTGGTGATATGGCTTGTGTTTCCACCATGTTGTCTCAAAATTTTCTCACCTGCTGTTGGTGGTCGACTCCAGCCTTCTTGTGTTGGTTCCACAGAGCAAACCCTTGATTATTCAAAGCCCGATTTTAATATATGGAGCCAGTTATATCCTGTCAATATATTGTTGACTGATATGAGTTGGTGGGGTATCACCGATAGTGGTTGATTTTTGTCTTGTCTCTATTGATAACGTTAACAATGGTTTTGGTTATTGGTATCTATTCACTACATTGTTTATTATAACTGTCGAATCGATAGCTCATCATGGTTAATTGATTGATTTGAGAAATGGGATTGGATATACAGTCACTGTCTCTTGTGTTGTAAGCAAATGGATTGTTAACCCATCATTAGTTTATATTTGCTTAAGTCACAACGATGCTTCGTGCATGATGCATTGGTATGTGTGGGTTTCCTACAACATGTTTAAGTTGAAATGGTGGTTAATGTTACTGTGTGTTTTAATTGCCAATTGAGAGTTTTGCAATTTAAAATCATGATAGTTGTAACATGACTGTCCACTGTATATGTTTATGGATATTGTTGATTACACCATCAGAGATGGGCACGGGTTTTATAACAATATGATTTCATTTACAATTTGATTATTAAATTGATTAGAGGAATGAAATCAGGCACAATTTTTGTGTCAATTATTGATTCAGGAAATAATTCATGGACAATGGTTGATGTTTTGATGCTGAACAAAGTGGAAACAAGTGACTATGTGTTCATTTGGAAAATGTTTTAAACATTAAATGGGACAAATAATAAGAAACACAACTCTTATGCAGATTGTTTTGGAAGGCATATTGTTTTGAGTTTGATGACACTGGGTTAAAAATTTAATTGCGAAGAGTGATCAAGTTAATACACATAAATGATTAAATTATACATAGTAGTTGTTTAATTGATCACAATGATTATTTGGTGAGTGTTGGATCTTTTTCATTTAATATAGAATGGTTTTATGGATTACTTAATTAATTCTATGAACAATATCCACTCTCTTTCCCTATCATTATTCCATTTTTCGCTAATTACAATCCCTTCACCTTCCCATATTCATTACTCACTCCCCATTCCTAAAATTTAATTACAGTTAAGAGGAACTCTGTGTTGTGACAATTTAAGATCATAGGGATGGATTACAATGATATGTTCTTTGGTTTACATTTCAGTTGATTGTTGTTGTCAGTGAGTAGTAACCATGTCTTTTCCCCTCATTTTAACATGTTTTTCTCAATACAAACCCCTCACATATCCTAGAACCTTTGTTCACCCCCTGCTCATTAACAACGGTTAAACAATTTGTATGGATTGGATTGCATGAGTTTGATATGTTACTGAGCCAAAATGTATTTCATATTTTAAAAGAGTTGTCATGTATGGTTGTTAAAGAAACTATTTTCTAATCAATCATGCATACATGAATGAGATTTTTCAGTCGAGTTAGCCATGGCAGAGGTAACCGAGGAAGAGGTAATTGGAAAAATGGCCTGAGAAGGCCAAGATTCTCCATTCACTTTGATGCCGACTCGCAAGAGTTAGGCCAACTATTTCAGGCTGGGTTTTTCAATTGGATTGGGAAAGGAATGTCCAACCTAGGCCTGAAAGGCCTCCTTTCCAAGCTCCACAAGCCCCTGGTATTCCCGTGACCCCTGATGTCTCATTGCAACCCAAGGTTACCGAAAACAACGGATGGAAAGAGATTGTCCACCCGACAGTCTCCCAACATCGTGGCTGGACCAATTTGTATTTTCTTTCTCCTCCACCTATCAATCAGATTGTCCAAGATGCCCCTGTTTACTCACCAGTTCAATCTTCCCATGCTAGAAAAATGTTGAAAACCAAGGCCCACCATGCCCCTGACAAAGGAAAATCCATTGCTGCCCCTTCCTCACCCTCCAATGGCTCTGATAAATCCGTGTCCTCCAGGATGAATTTGAGGGACGATTGTTCTCATGTGATCAACAAGATTAGGCCTAAAGGCTCAACACAGCTAAAGGAAAATTCAAAGAGATCAAAAGGTGACAACAACAACAAGGGAAGGATTGCATATTAGAGTGGAAAATATGGATTTTAAGTTTTATTTTACTTATTGTTGATGATAGTTGATTTCAGAAGTTTTGGACAACATGTTTTTTTTTGGATATATGAGTAATGTATTTTTGAAACTAATTATAAATATCAATGAGATAAATTGTCAAACATGAATGTGATGATGGGACTCATAAGGAGGGATGGTTTTGTTTAATTAACTAGTTATGTTATGATTGTTAGGAGCTAAAGGGGAGTCATGAGGGGTCCCACCTACTAGTTATTATGTATTTAAAACCCTTATTATGAATTATTACTTTTCCCCCTAACTAAAAAGTTGGTTGATTTTTTAGTTAACTAAATTAATGAGGTAGTTCAACTACTTCAACCAATTCTAATTTGCTTAAAGGAAAAAGGAAAGGGAGTAACAGAGGGAGGATAGACGAAGAGGCATACTAAGGTTTTCTCTTTGAGTTTGTGTTGATATAGTTTAGTTTTCATTCATTCTTTAATTTATCATAATCCTAATTCTCTTTTATGATAGCAGGGTCTTATTGTAGACAATAGGATTCAGGGCTGAATTACATTATTCAGACACTTGTTTTTCAAAGGTGTTGATCTATATTTGATAGTCTGTGTAGACTTGTTTGTTTGTGAATTAGTTTTCATTATTGACAAAGGCTATTGTGGAGAGTCAAGTGGGCAACAATCTGTGGCAAGTTGATCCAATTTTTAGAGTTCAGTTTTTTCTTTTTTGTCAGAGGTCCTTTTGTATGTTTCATCGGGGACGTCTAAGTTTGACTTTGGTCCAAAACTTCTTCATGATTTTTTTTAAAGAGAATGACTCTTGATGAATTGGAATGAAATAAAGGATTGATTTATGTCTCACCTGTCTTGGTTATCGACTTGGTGTCTTTACTTCTGTCTCTATATTTATTTCAACATCTATTACGTTAAAAAAAACACATAAATAATGAATTTTTCAGCAAGATTTTATTTATAAAAAAACATCCTAAGCACTTGTAATCAATACTTGTGAGTTAGGATATTAATTTTGATGGCTATAAACATAGGGTGATATTCCCGTCTTTTTTTCTTTATCCAAGTAGAATTTGAAAATGCTTGAGTAAGATCAATTTCATATCTTTTCCTCAACATTTATTTGGTGACAATACTAGGGAGATCTTCAATATCTCTCTGGTTAGTTTTTATGCTTGATTTGCATCGAATACATATATTTTTCTGATTTTGATTCTTTGACTATTTTATTTTTAATGACTGTGCCTGTTGCAAGGAAACCCAATATTGAGCCTGGTCTTAAAGATCATACCAACATTGCTTTGAACTTGGTCAACATCATTTTAGACACTGCCAATACTCGTGCTGATCTTAATCATTCATGGGCAACAATTGAACGATATATTAGTGCCCAAGAACGTTGGGAAGCTATATGTAGAAAACCTAGAAATCAACATTAACCTTCTTGTTCCTTCGGTTTTGGCCTTACTTTAATGTCCTTAGACTCTCGTGTTTCTAGAAGAAGAAGAGGCGTATCACCTGAAATTAATCCTATTGTTGAAATAGGAAGAAGGAATGTTGTGTTGTCAACCCAACAAAGTGATCTGAGGAGAAATTTGTCTATTCATTCAGTTCATCTTTTTATCCCTCACTTATCATCCACAATATGGCATCTAGTGGTAGCTCTGGTGGCACTGGAATTGCTTCCTCCTCTCAGTCTTCATATTCATCAGTGATTGGTATCTTATATAGCCACCATATCCATGTCCAATCTACCACAAATCCCACCAAAGTAATTAAAAAGTATGGACTTTTTCAGTTTGAAGAAGATTCCACAATCACACCGTGGCATGTGTCCTCTCCTCTTAACCTAGCACCTGCTACTTGTCCACTTCCTAAATTCAAAGACAATCTCCCTAGGTTTTCGGGAAATAACACTGTCACTACAAATGAACATCTGGTGGCATTTTATAATGATTGTCACAACATAGGGGCCAATGATAACGATACTTGCATGCGCTTATTCATCAATTCCTTGGAAGGAAAGGCTGCGGCCGATTTCTTTGACCTTCCTCCTAGGATTTTTTCTACTTGGGAGGGGTTAATCTATTGGTTCAAATCTAATTATGGTCAATCTAAAATACCAATCGAGAAGTTTCAGGAATACAATAACATCGCTTATAAGGATGGTGAGACCACCAAGTCCTTCATCTTGTGTTTCACTAAGTTATACAACCAAATCCATGAACTCATTTGACCTCAGAACCAAGCCACTTTCATGCATTATTACAATACATTACCTTCCCCCTACTGTCACAGGCTTGAGGAAAAATCCATTGATAATATCGATTACGCTCTGCATACTTGTTTAGAGTATGAAGAACAACTTGAAAGAACAGGTCTTTCCCAGGGAGAATCGGTCAAACAAACATACATGTCCCCCCTCTTACATCTAGTACAATATATGAATAATCATATGATAGCATATGAGTGAAAATGAACTGTCTCCCCTCTCACCCATGTAGCTTCATCCTCTTCTGCACCCCCCTTTAGAAATCCAATTGAAATTAATTTTCAGCCTAAATCTATCTTGCCCTGAAGTTGGTGTAAATTTTGCAAAGAAGACCACGAGGAAGCCACATGTTAGGTAAGGAAGAGTGCCAGAGATAAGATATTTGGTAAAATACCAGAAACTACCATCGTTGTCCTTGATTTTGCAGAGCCAGAGGATGTCATGATCATCAATAATTGGAAAAAATCCTATGTTCCCAAAGGAAAATTTAACCCTCCCCGTAATTCTTCTGGCCCGAGCTCATCCTCACTCGCTGCTATTGTTTAGGTTCCTAAAGTTCCTGACAGTCAAGGAACAACTTCTCCTCTCCCCTCTTCCAAGTACAATATCTTGAATCAGTTGGCCAACATCAAAGTAGATGCAACCCTTCTGGACATGGTTGTTGTCCCTGAATAACATATGCATTTGAAACAATTCATGGAAGGAAAAGATTATGTTGTAGCCAATATTTCTGAAGAGGTAAACAAAGAGGATTCGTCTGTAAATAAAGTAGGTGTACATAAATTTAGATACCTTTTAAAAAATCCCCCTTTTTATATTTCTGTAAAGATTATGGATAAGATCACCCATTGTTGCCTCATTGATGGTGGTTCGGGCCCAAGTGTGATGTCGAAGATTATTATGGAAGAGATAGGCTTGTCTTGTACAAATGAAAATGCCATAATCATGCTCTCTTATAATAGTGTATAACAAACGACCATAGGCGAGATTAAACATGTGACCTTAGTTTTGTGCACACATCCTAAAATAAGGATAACCCTTAGCATCCAGGTAATTGATATGCCAGTAAGAAATTACTCAATCATCTTGGGAAGATATTTGGAAGCGTTGACGGGTGGATACCTCTCACTCGACGGGACACATTTATCCATTCCTTAGAATGGTAAAAACATTATAGTCCTTAGAGAGGGAAGGATTTCACCTTACATAGAGAGTGTCCCACAACCTAATGTGAACTATATCGAAGATGACCCAGGAGTGTATTTCATCTTTGTTGAGGAGGATAATATTCCCTTGGAACAAATCGATTTAGATGATGGTATGTGGCACATGCACTTTGATGGTTCATGCTCTAATGAAGGTAATGGAGATGGCATTATCTTGATTTCTCCTGTAGGGGAAATTCCTAACTTGTCTTACAGGTTGGAGTTTGCTTGCATGAACAATGTCACTGAATTCAAAGGTTTATTATTAGTAATGCAGGAGCATCACAAGCGAGCCGGTAAAGCAAGCGCAAAGGCAAGGACAACTGGAATTGCACCAACGCATGTTTTGAGAACATTTTGAATTTAAAAGGATAAAACATTAATGAAATACCTGAAAGGATGTATTTGCATTTATGTTTTGGAGATTGTAAACAGATCTTGAGCGTTTTTCTCATCTGTCGGATATGGAGGCATTTAATTATAATGAATGTAAAGTAGATATCTTTTAATTCCTATTAGATAGCTAGAGCTGTAAGAGGGAAAACTCTAGAAAGCTCCCTCGTAGGTATTGTATTGTAATAAGTTATTCTCATTGTAATCGTAAGAAGTAGAGCAAAAAAATAGGAGAGTAGAAGAACATAGACTGTAGGAATCCTATAAGCAGATAGTCATTGCTATTGAACCCATGTACAAATGCACTTGGATTAATATCAAGAATCTTTGATCCAATTTCATGGTGTTTTTATGCATTCCGTTTACATATTTGAATGATATGTTTACAGTCTTTCTATATTCTCTGTTATGCATGTGTTTCCAATGCTATGTGTGTATATGCTCTTGATTTCATGTTGAATGTATGAAGTCAGTGAGAATTGAAGTATAAGTTTCAATTTTTTCTCTTCCTGAGAAATCCTGCAAGGAGTGCAGTGAGAGTCTGCAAGAGTGCATTGACGAAGTTCTGAGTTTTATCTCAGAAAAGATTAGGAGGGATACTGTTGTTCTTATACCAATAGAAGTGAAGGTATAGCACCGAGCCATGCAAAGTGTGCGCAGGCTGGCAAAAGTCTTAGACTTTACCAACCAAGGAAGAAGGTTGAAGAACTGCTGTTGTAGGAAAGTGCAAAGAGTTGAAGGCAGTGAATAACTAGGGGTTATTGTGAATGACACAAAGAGTGATGCAAGAATAAGTTAGAAATCCTTGAGTTTGTAGAAGAACAAATCTCAAGAAGGATAGATATTTGGCAGGAGTTCGAAGGCGAGATGAGTATTGGAGCCATATCACAGAAGCCAATTTCAGAAGGGAAAAGACGCCAAGCTGTTTGGCTAGAAGTCTTTGAGAAGCCTGAACAAATGGTCGAAATTATCAGAGGGAGAATTGTAAAGTTTCGTGGGCCATTGGATCTCGTAGACCAGCGGGGAGATTAAGGCTGAGTGTCTTTCAACACTCGTAATCTCAAGAGGGATAGTGGCCATTGGATCCGAATTAACAAGGGTCACTAATATCATGCTCGAATTCACACTATTTTGGAAGTCAGGGCATGGAGGACGTTGTGACCAGAGTCGAGAATTGTGAAATCCCGATCCACGAAGTCCTGATATAAGCAAGCCGTCAGATCATGGGAAGCCCAGATCTGTCGATCGTGGTGAGGATTCATCACAATTTCGGCTATTGGTGGAGGGTTTTGTTGCATTGCAAATCGCTGATAAACGAAATTCCGAAGTGATGAAATATTTGGGTCCCAGGTTTTAGACAGAGGTCACATCAATCAAGGTCAAGGGAGGAGTCAAAGGGACTCATACTAGGGGCACGAAGTCGCAAAACCCAATATACCTTTTTGGTGGAGTGCATGGTCACGTCAGTTGGTCACGTGGATGTGAGTTGGTGCTTAGTGCTTGTTCACATAGGCGTAAATCCTAAGAAGGACCCCTGGATAGACATTTGTGTGCTGAGGATTCCTGTGGGGAATCAAAGAGTCATTCAAACTCAAAGGGAAGACTAAGAACGATCCTTAGATCGGGAGGTCATGCAAGACCTGCTGAGGCAGGGCGTGTTTGCCTCACGTGGTATCAGAGCCTACAATATTTGTTTTTTGTAAGCAAGGGAGACAGAAGGAAAGTTGTGATTTGAGTTTTGCGTAGAACAGATTGAAACAATGCCTTCCAGAAGACGTCAAGATAGACCAATGCCCAATCCATTCATGGAAAGGGAAATGAGAGAACTCCGTGCTTGATTAGATGCTATGGAGAAAACACAGAGACGAACAATCGATGCTGGAGATGTCAGTGAAGCCAAAAGTGAAAATGAGGCTGGAGCTGAAGAAAAAGTTGTAGCTGAAGATTCTGTAGAAGAACTTCTATTCAGAGTTATTGCAAGAATAGGTGCTAGAGCAAAGATGGACATTCTAATGTATGAAGGAAACTTAGACATTGAGGAGCTGCTAGACTGGTTTAGAGCTCTGGACAAATACTTCGACTATGAGGATATTGAAGAGGATAAGAAAGTCAAACATGTTGTCAGTAGACTTAAAGGGCATGTAACACTGTGGTGGAATGAACTACAGGCTGACATAAGTTGCAAAGGCAAGCAAAAAATAAAAAGCTGGGACAAAATGGTTGCAAAGATGAAATCCAAATTCATACCCAAAGACTAACAGATTAATCTGTTTCGAAGGATGCAAAACTTGAGACATAAGGGAATGACAGTGAAAGAATACACTAAAGAATTTTATCGACTTAACATTAGAGCTAGTAATCATGAAAATGATGATGAGAATGTAGTGGCCAATTCAATTATTTAACAACAATTAATTCTACTAACATAACAGTAAAGTTCAATAATTCCTTTATATTGAGCAAATTAGTAAAATTCAAAAATTCCTTTAATTGAGCACATTTGCAGCACATT
>ML813755.1:103008-123127 GCA_009831015.1 Picea engelmannii | reverse complement strand
AAAGTGTTATTTCTGTTGTTATTCTTATATCATTTCAGTGTTATTGTGGTGAATGTTCTGGTTATATTGTTGTTATTCTGCCATTACTAGCATTTTATTTCAGTTCTGCATACATTTTATATCTGATATATTACAAGTGGTATCAGAGAACTTTCCTCAGCAGAAAGTGTGGGTTAATTTTTTTTTCCAGGGTAGAGACGTATTTCAGCATCTTTAAGCCATAGAGATCTGTCGTTATGTGCATAAACCCGTGGTTGAGGGATTCATACATGCAGGAAATACAAGTGGTACTTAAGCGCACATCTGTTGGCCACCCTTGTAACCCCTGTTGGCACCCCTTTGAGTGGTATCACATCAGACAACACCTGTGTACGTATCGACCTAGATTACCTGAAGCCCTCTTTAGATAAACCGATCGGTTGCTTGACTGCTATAGTGTCACCGAGAAAAACACTCAAAAAGATACTCTCTAGTACCTGGGTAGTCGGGTAGTATAGCTAAGGGTACGGTCTATCCTCCTTAGTTAGTTCCCTGAGATATTGGGACGAGTACTATTGTTGGACCCCACACGTATATCAGAGAGATATAGCACAGGAAAAACCCTTGAATACCTAACCCTTGGGAGACATAAACATAAACAAATTAAAACAGACAAGATCTATTGCCGCGCAACTGTGTTCGGGTTGCCAAGTAAATATACATTTCTTTCTAGTTAAGAATTTGTGCATTTCCTCTCTGTAGTATTCTTCAGACCGGAGTATAACTTTGTAAAAAAAAATAAAAAAAAATTCACCATTATTTGAGACCTATTTCATTGGATTCATCTCTTCACCCTTATAACATTCATCCATATCATTTTTTTGGCCAAATTTTTTTACCCCGCCCGCCCCTTTTTAGTTTCCTCATCCTCATGGCCCATACTTGTAGCCAAGACTTGGAAGCTCGCTTCAACACCTTGCAATCTGGTCTCATTGGGACCCAACAAGAAGTGAAACAACTCAATGCCAATGTTGTCTCCATCAATACAACCATGCAGTCCTCAATGGGGGAAATCAAACAAGACCTCACCACCCAACTCGAATCATTCTTTTCGACACTCTGCACCAAACTACATATCCCTACAGACAACCCTTCCTCTTCCTCACCTCCACATACTGAAGGTGACTATTCCTCTCATTCCCATACCTTGAAGAACCATCACTTTCAACGTGACCTACGCCTTCCGCGAGTGGATGTGACCAAATTTGATGGCTCAGACCCCACTGGTTGGGTAACCCAAATGGAACATTACTTCTCTTTATACGTCATTACAGATGACTTGGACAAACTCCGGTATGGTGTTCTCCATCTAGATCAAGAACGTTGGCAATGGTGGCAATGAAGAAAAACTTCTCGTCAAGGGTATATTGCTTGGACACACTTTGTGGCAGAGCTTTATGAATGCTTTGACACTGACACCAACCATTTGGGCCATTTGACAAAGCTAAAACAATTAGGAATAGTCAAAGACTTTATAGCTGCCTTTGAGTGCCTGACTTTTAGAACAGAGGGCATGTCTGATGCCTTTTTATGAGAGTGTTTTATCAGTGGCCTCAAGGATGAAATTTGGGCCCATGTCCTCATGGATCGGCCTGAGAGTTGGGTGGAGGCTACTAAAAGATCTAAAGAATCACAACAGGTTGTATCTGCTCAAAACCGCAAACCCTCCTTTATCCCTCACCCTAAACCAGTAAATCCCACTACTCCCTCTGCTCCACTAAAGATCCAAAAATTGACCAGGGCTGAAATGGTTGAACGCCAACTCAAAGGCCTTTGTTATAACTGTGATGAAAAATATTTCCCAGGGCACAAGTGTAAAGAACAAAATCTTTTTATTTCCATCTCCGAGGAGATTTCGAAAGAAGATGAAGAAACTCCCTCTCTGTCTGAGTCACCTGAATCCACTGATATAACCCATCAGAACCTCCCGAAGTAGAACCGGTCATTTCCCTCAATGCTCTCACTGGCTTATCCACTCCCCAAACCCTCAAGATAATCGGTTACATCAAGCATCGAAAGTTCATCATTCTAGTTGATAGTGGCAGCACCCATAATTTTATTCATCACCGCATTGCCCAAGAAACTCATTGCTACACCCATGCCGTCAATAATTTCCAAATCATGATTGCCAATGGTGGTTCCATGAAACGTGGAGGGCGTTGTGAAAATGTGCATCTCCAAATTGGTGACAACCACCTGAAATCCCATATGTTTTCTATCGACATGGGAGGTTGTGACATTGTGTTGGGTGCAAACTGGCTAAGGAATTTGGGTCCCATTCTCATGGATTTTAAAGACTTAACCATGCAGTTCGACTAGGAGGGACACTAATATAAGTTCTAAGGCATTATCACTGATTCACCTGATATCATTAGTTCCCATTGCATGTAAAAGCTGCTCAAAAAGGGTCATTCTGGTGTTATCGCCCAACTCAATGCCATACAAGCAACAAAGACACCTTCGGCACCGCAAGACCTCCAATCCATCCTTTCTAAACATCAATTGGTATTTTCCACTCTCCAAGGCCTCCCTCCTTCCTGTGGTGTTCATGATCATTATATTCCCCTTGTACCCAGAATCCTTCCTCCCAATATCCGTCCGTATCGTCACCCCTTTTCCCAAAAAAATGAATTGAGAAAATGGTCCAGGAACTCCTTAAGGCAGGCGTTATTCTCCCTAGTATGAGCCCCTACTCATCTCCTGTGGTCATGGTCCTGAATAAATAAGGTTCTTGGTGAATGTGTCCTGACTTCCGTGCCCTCAACAAACTTACCATCAAAGACAAATTCCCCATTCCTGTCATTGATGACCTCCTGGAGGAATTGAGTGGCGCCCAATTCTTCACTAAACTGGATCTCCGTTCGGGCTACCACCAGATACGTCTGTCTTCCATCCTTTTCTCCACCATTTTGTCTTAGTTTTATTTGATGATATCCTCATCTATAGAAATACCTAGATATACCATCTTGCTCATGTGGATCAAGTTCTCCATCTACTCTCTCAGCACCAACTTTTCTTGAAATAGTCTAAATGTTCTTTTGGTGCCTCAGAAGTAGAATACTTGGGTCATCTGGTTGGAAAAGATGGCATCAGGGTGGATCCTAAAAAGATTGAATCTATTCAAGACTAGCCTCACCCAAAGACTCTTATGATCTTGCGTCGATTTCTAGGCTTAACAGGGTATTATCGCAAGTTTGTTAAGAATTATGGGAAGATTGCAGCACCTCTCACTTCTCTCCTGAAAAAGAGCTCTTTCACTTGGACTCTAGTCACTGCTCAAGCTTTTCAAACCTTGAATATGGCCATGCGCACCACTCTAGTCCTTGCCCTTCCTGATTTCACAAAAACCTTTGTGTTAGAATGTGATGCCTCAGGGAAAGGAATTGGCACTGTCCTTATGCAAGAGGGTCGACCTTTGGCCTTTACCAGCAAGAAACTATTTGAAAGAAATCTGGGAAAATCCATATATGAAAATTAAATGTTGGCTATTCTCCATGCCTTGGATCTGTATCATCCTTATCTATTGGGGCAACGTTTCCAAATTAAGACAGACCATCAAAGCCTCAAGTATTTTCTGGAACAACACATTTCCTCCCCAGAACAACAAAAATGGGTGACTAAAGTCCTTGGATATGATTATGAGATCATTTATAATAAAGGCAAAGACAATGTGGTTGCAGATGCACTTTTCCAAAAATATGAAGACGAAGGATCCCTTTTTTCTCTTTCATTCATTGTACTAGATTGGCTCCAAGCCGTTCAACAGGAATGGCTACAAGATCCCAAAAGTTTGCAGTTGATCCACCAATTGCATTCCAAGGCTCCAACTTCCCCAGGGTACTCTTGGCTCCATGAGGAACTTCGATACAAAGTTCATTTGTATTTAAGTAAACAATCAAAGCTTAAATCCACGGTACTTTCTGAGCTTCATGCTACACCCACAATAGGGCACTCCGGGTTCACCAAAACCTATGACAGGGTCAAACGTTCCTTTTTCTGGGATGGTATGAAACAAGACATTCATAATTTTGTAGGTGAATGTGATGTGTGTCAATGCAACAAGGGAGAACAAATCAAATCATCGGGCACACTACAATCGCTCCCGATTCCACCTGCTATTTGGAAGGATATCTCTATGGATTTTATTACCAACTTACCCAAATCGGGAAATAAATCCATCATCATGGTGGTTGTTGATCGCCTTTCCAAGTATGTTCATTTCTGCGCCCTTCAACACCCGTTTACAACATCCATGGTGGCTCAATTCTTCATGGATAAGGTATTCAAGATTCATGGCATGCCACACTCTATTGTTTCTAATCGCGACCCAACTTTCACAAGCAATTTTTGGCAAGAATTGTTCAAGATACAAGGCACCGAATTTCATCTCAACACAACTTATCATCCCCAGACTGATGGCCAAATGGAAGTTGTCAACAAGTGTTTGGAAACATATTTGAGGTGTTTTGCCTCGAAAAAACAAAATCAGTGGGCTCAATGGTTACCCCTAGATGAATGGTGGTACAACACTTCATACCATACAACTACACACATGACTCCTTTTGAAGCGGTATATGGACAAAAGCCACCTTCATTTCTCTCATACTTACTGGGTGCCTCGACGGTACAGGTGGTTGACCTAACACTTACAGCTCGAGAGGCTATTCTCCACACCCTCAAAGAGAATTTGGTCATGGCACATAATCAAATGAAGCAACAACCAGATCAAGGTCATTCTGAATGTCAATTTGCAGAAGGGGATTAGGTGTTTCTTCGACTGCAACCTTACAAGAAAAATTTCCTCAAGGACGAGCATTGTCAGAAGCTAGTGCCCAAATTTTATGGTCCTTATACCGTACTCAAGCGTGTGAGACAAGTCACATATTAGTTAGCTTTGCCCAACAATTCGAAGCTACATCCTGTTTTTCATGTTTCATGCTTAAAGAAGGTGATTGGAGCTAAGTGCCAAATTCAAAGAAACCTTCCAGAGTTAGCTGAAGAAGGATCCATTTGGCTACAACTAGAAGCATTTTTGGACCAACGTGAGCATCGCCTATGTCAGAGAACCATCAAGGAAGTGCTAGTACAGTGGAAAGATACAACTCCAACAGACGCCACTTGGGAACCAACTACCATTCTGCAACAATTTACTCATCTCAAGCCTTGAGGACAAGGCTATTTTTAAGGGGGTGGACATGTTAGGGTCCTAACCCGCACATAGGTAGAACAATATATTCGGATGTAATAAAGGTCAATATTAATAAGGCCTTTCAATAAAATAGAATAAGGAGGATGTAAGCAGACCTAATAGAAGCTTTCGCTTCTAGAAGGATCTTCCTCTAGATGCTTCTTTTTAGTATAAATATGAGTCGAGGGTATGAGAACCCTATATTGGATATTATTGTAATACAACTTTTCTCAACTAGAGGTTTCCCCCTCAAAGAGGCCCGTGAACATTGATTTCAGATTCAAAGTGCTATTTCCATTGTTATTCTTATATCATTTCAGTGTTATTGTGGTGAATGTTCTAGTTATATTTCTGTTATTATGCCATTACTAGCATTTTATTTCAGTTTTGCATACATTTTATATCTGGTATATTACATTAATTGGTTGATTTGAGAAATGGGATTGGATATACAGTCGCTATCTCTTGTGTTGTAAGCAATTGGACTGTTAACCCAACATTAGTTTATAGTTGATTAAGTCACAACGATGCTTCGTGCGTGATGCGTTGGTATGTGTGGGTTTCCTGCAACATGTTTAAGTTGAAATGGTGGTTGATGTTACTGTGTGTTTTAATTGCCAATCAAGAGTATTGCAATTTAAAATCGTGATAGTTGTGACTTGGATGTCCACTTTCTATGTTTATGGATATTGTTGATTAAACCATCAGAGATGGGCACGTGATTTATAACAGTATGATTTCATTTACAATTTGATTATTAAATTGATTAGAGGAATGAAATCGGGCACAATTTTTGTGTCTCTGTTTGATTGAGGAAATAATTCATGGACAATGGTTGATGTTTTGATGTTGAATAGAGTGGAAAAAAGTGACTCTGTGTTCATTTGGAAAATGTTTTAAACATTAAATGAGACAAATAGGAATAAACAAAACTCTTATACAAATTGTTTTGGAAGGCATATTGTTTTGAGTTTGATGACACTGGGTTAAAAATTTAATTGCAAACAATGAGCATGTTAATACACATAAATGATTAAATTATACACAATAGTTGTTTAATTGATGACAATGATTATTTGGTGAGTGTTGGATATTTTGCATTTAATATAGAATGGTTTTATGGATTACTTAATTAATTTTATGAACATTATCCTCTCTCTTTCCCTACCATTATTCCACTTTTTTCTAATTACAATCCCCTCACATTCCCATATTCATTACTCACTCCTTGTTCCTAAAATTTAATTATAGTTAAGAGGAGCTCTGTGTTGTGAAAATTTAAGACCACAAGGATGGATTACTGTGATATGTTCTTTGGTTTACATTTCAGTTGATTGTTTTTGTCAGTGAGAAGTAACCATGTCTTTTCCCCTCATTTTAACATGTTTTTCTCAATACAAACCCCTCTCATATCCCAGAACCTTTGTTCACCCCATTCTCATTGAAAACGGTTAAACAATTTGTATGGATTGGGTTGCATGAGTCTGATATGTTACTGAGCCAAAATTTATTTCATATTTTAAAAGAGTTGTCATGTATGGTTGTTAAAGAAACTATTTTCTAATCAATAATGCATACATGAATGAGCTTTTTCAGCCGAGGTAGCCATGACAGAGGTAACCAAGGAAGAGCTAATTGGAACAGGGGCCCGAGAAGGCCAAGATTCTCCATTCACTTTGATGTTGACTCACAAGAGTTAGGCCAACTATTTCAGGTTGGGTTTGTCAATTGGATTGGGCAAGGAATGGTCCAAACTAGGTCTGAAAGGCCTCCCTCCCAAGCTCCACAAGCCCCTAGTATTCCCGTGCCCCCTCATGTATCATTGCAACCCGAGGTTCCTAAAAACGATGGATGGAAAGAGATTGTCCACCCGACAGTCTCCCAACATCGTGGCTGGCCCAATTTTTCTTTATATGCTCCTCTGTCTATCAATCAGATTGTCCAAGGTGCCCCTGCCCACTCACCAGTTCAATCTTCCCATGCTAGAAAATGGTTGAAAACCAAGGCCCACCATTCCCCCGACAAAGGAAAAGCCACTGCTGCCCCTTCCTCACCCTCCAATGGCTTTGATAAATCCGTGTCCTCCTGGATGCATTTGAGGGACAATTGTTCTCATGTGATCAACGAGATTAGGCCTAAAGGCTCAACACAACCAATGGAAAATTCAGAGAGATCAAAAGGTGACAATAACAACAAGGGAAGGATTGCATCTCAAAGTGGAAAATATGGATTTTAAGTTTTATTTTACTTATTGTTGATGACATTTGATTTCAAAAGTTTTGGACAACATGCTTTTTTTTGGATATATGAGTAATGTATTTTTGAAAATAATTTCAAATATCAATGAGATAAATTGTCAAACATGAATGTGATGATGTTGGCCCTTGACCAAGTTTTGGGAATTTCTTGGTCATGATGACCTATTTTGTAACTTCGACAGCCTATCGAAGGAGGATCACAAGACGAAGCAAAGACCATGGGATCTCGGCCCCCTTTTGGGCCTCTTTTTGGGTTTTTGGAATATGTAACGGGAATGGGATGTCGGCCCATGGGTTTACCCATGTTTAGGCCTATTTTGTATGTATATATATATGTCTAGGCCATATAGAGAGGTAGTGATGATATATCTATGTGATGTAGGCTAAGTGCCAAGATTTGGATTTGTGTGATCAAGGCTTTGTGCATTCTGTGTGAGGCTTGTAGAGCTGAGTGCAAGTCCTTGTGCGATATGATAGGAGGCTAAGTGTTTTAATGCAAGGAAGAGGGATATAGTGAGCTGCGCAGATATTCTGTCCTATGTGGAGTAAGGGTTTTTGAGGCTCTATGCTTGTAACCGATTGACCGAAGACTATAAAGAAGAAGAGTTGGTGGACGTATCCCCAGGAGAGGGGTGAACCACGTAAATCCTGTGTTATGCTGCTTTGTGCTTATCTTAATGAGTTTGTGTCTTCTTTTGCTAAGTGTTTTGATGTAGTTGGATAGATATACTTGCTTTGTGCTTATTATATGTGGAAATGCGAGATCTGATCCACATGGCTATGGTTAGTGCTTAATCTGATATGTTTACTTATGATAATTGCTTTGATATAGTAGGTTAATGTGAGTACTGTGAGGCTCTGTTTTATTAGCGAAGTAGATAACAATTGTATATTAAGAAATTGAAGGTGATAAGTGATTTATTAAAGTGTTATAATCACAGATCTGTGTCCTAGCTAAGGTTGCATACACTTGATTCCTACAACCATCCCTGCCTCTACCTTGGGTGAGACTTTATTTGCTTCACAGGTGTTGCCGAAAGGGCCATAGTTAGGTTTTTGTTGATGTGTTGTTGTAGTGTTGAACCCTGGGTCTGCCCCTGTGCCAAAAAATGATTCTGTTGTCGGGACCTGAAACTGTGATTGATGGGACTGAGAAAGAAGAATCTTTGTGCAAAGATCCATCCTAAAACTATGGAAGCTCTGTGCGTAGATCTGTTCCCTAGTGCATAGTATTCTACTTGATTTATAAATCTCCGTGCTAAAGAAAGAAGGTCAGATCTAAATGAAAGAAACCTGATCTAAAGAAAGTAGATCAGATCTGAAGGAAAGAAGCGAGATCTGAACGCTTGGCACTCTAAGAAAGGTAAAAGTAAGAATTTTTTATTAAAAGAGGTAAGATCTGCAAGCTCTGTGCTCTGATAAAGGTAAGAATAGTTAAAATTTTTAGATTTGGAAGCTTTGTGCTTTGTAGAAGTAAGATAAGTAGAAATTTTTGTTTCTAGAGTATGGATCTAGGTATGATTGATAGGATCTGTCCTAGCCTGAAAACTAGGGCCCTAATAGATGAAAGAAGGTTTGATATGAATAGATCTGATAAGAATAATGAAAGAGATGGTATACCTATGCATAGAAAGAATGTTTGGACTAACAAATGTATGTAGGATCCTAGAAAGAATTTGTTGTAGGTTATCTCATACGATCCTAGTGCGCAGTACAAAAGAGGCTGTGGATCATTTAAAAGAAAGAGAGGATTAACTCTCTATTATAGTTGGAGAAGACCAGGACATCTTGCTAAGGAATGCCCTGGAAGAAGACCTAGTTGTCTTTGCTGTAAGGCTATTGACCATGAAGTGTTGGATTTCCCTAGAAGGATTGCTAAGCTTGAAAGTATGAACATAAGAAAAGAAAACCCTAAGACAAATCCATAAACTAAGGCTACAACAGAACCCTAGAAAGAATCAAAGAAGGTATTACTACATATGAAAGAAACCTTGGATGACCATCAACATGTTAGACTATCAGATATTTTGAAAGACAAAGAATGCATTGAAGCAAGAATAGGGGACTTCGACATTGACTGTGTTCTATATGAGGAAACACAAGTGAATATCATGAAAGAAATAACTTGGGAAGCTATAAGAAGGCCTTCTCTGATCCTTTCACTAGGAGGAATAGGGTTATTCAGAGGAAAACTGGTAAACCTATGTGGGAGGCTCGCTCAGATACCTATGACTGTCAATGGAACTTCGACGGAAGAAGATTTTGAGATTATTCAATTTATTGAGAACCGCTCCCCATTTACCATGCTAATAGGAAAACCTTGGATTGATAGATATCAAGCCAGACAAAAAGAAGAAGAAGAAGTTTTGGAACAGAAGAAGCAAGAGTTAAAAGTTTTCATGACCAGAAAGATCGCACAATTGATTGAAGAACAAGAGAACATATCGAAGCTATTTGACACTAGAGACCCTGATGTCAAAGCTGTAGGAAGATCATAAGACTCCCAGAAGACTGAAGTATCTATCCCAGACAAAGAAAATTTATTACCCCTGAGTCCTAGGAAAGAATCTCAACAATGCGCAGTAACTATGTTAAAAGAAGACAAGAATCAGAATGGAAAAATAACTACCAAGATGAAGCTCACTGGAAATAAGGTGAGGAAACAAAGTAAGAAGAGATCTAAGTTGTAGAAGGTTCCAGAGGGAACTTCGCAGAAATAAAATTTGCAGAATTGGAGCGTCGTCGGGATATCAGAACAACGACACATGGCACTTCACCATGGCGAAGCAATATAGCCATTGGGGCCAATATATCCATTCAACTTCTGCTCCGAACGGACAGAAAAGAAACAAAGGTTCATCATCAGAGTGTTGGACCTTGCCATAACAGATCAAACAAGAGTTAATAGGGGCTCATATCCATTTCACGCAAACCATTGCCAAGTTTCCTACTTATCCCTTCGTGCCATGCACAGAGAACAATTTTGCTAACTGAGAATTTGAAGCCTGCAGACTGAACAAATTACATACAATGATCATTGCGCCCTTGCTATTATTCTAGTGCAGTGTCTAATTGCATCATGACCTCGATAATTTTAATCTCGAGTGCGTATGTCGGATGAGCTCACCGCAGTTGAAGAATCAATGACATAAGTTCTCCTCGACTTGATGACTGAAAGAGTCATGTCGGAGAGAGGAGTGTCTACAGGTGTACAAGAATCTTTGAAGAGAGGACTGTAGGCCTCTCCATCCATTGGTCGAGCCAGACCATCCCGACCAGTTGATGAGAAATGAACGAAGAACATAGATGATATCGTGAATTCCAAGATGATTCCGAGCATTTTACCTTCCTATCTACCACCTCTGAGTGGCGCAATCAATTGTGACAGTGTGCCCCGAGAATTTGAATACACGTTGGTCACTGCGTACCTTCCGAAAGAGGTGCGCACAGTTCGTGCTGACCAGGATAAGCTCGCATCATTGAAGTTTAGTGACTTCAACCTCGGCGATAGGAAGGTTTACAACATGCTCACCCCGCATAAGTATCTGACGAGAAAAAAAGGAAAGAACTCAAAGATTACCCCTCAGTCATGGACCCAGAAGCTCGCACAATCCACCCTACTGAATGTTATCAAGATTTCGTACTTCGGGCGACACTAGGAGGTGAACGCATGCGTCAAATTACTGTTGTCTTGCTATCATAGAGGTTATTTGTGGTTGAACCACCCCATCATAGTGGATCCGAAATTGATAATCGAATCACAGGGCTAAGCATGCAAGGCCCCAACCCATAGGATTTCTACCCTGGAAAGACCGCAGATCGCACTCTCGCCCATAGGATAAAGGATAATTATGAATATGTAGAGAAGGGAATGCGAGGCTACAAGGTAGCCTCTATCCAGAGTGATGCAATGTGCCTAGCCTGTCAACTGATCACATGGAAATTAGTTCGCAAGAACCGACCCACCCAGGTAACTAGATTTGTAGTCGACCTCGTAGGGAAGTGCGCGGAGGGCCTACACATGAATTGGGTTAAGTACTTGGTGAACCAGTTAGAATTGGACTACAGGGAAGTGCAATACCAAGGATATGAATTCCACTTCAGTTGGCTTCTCATCTTAATCGCGTTCATTGCATGGGAGATGCCGAAGGGTGTTACCTTCTCGAACATCAAGCCCTTTGAACCACTAGCCATGAATTTCAGTACGCTGTGGTACTCCAATGACATGAACAAGCAGTGGCAATAGAATGTAGTCTTCCACACTTATTACAACTAGCTGAAGACCGTTATCTAGTCTGAGCCTGGTATAACCCCAAACACACTCCACAGGTTTAGGCCATTGATGAAATTCAGTGCAAACCTCCATTTCATCTATATCACAACACACGCTTATGAGCATAAACAACAACTACAGTCATACTACAAGATGATAGAGGAATACTTAGAAGATATTACTAAGGATTTGTCGACGAACCTCCTCATCCTAGCAGACCCTACAAATCTATCTGATATCGACAGTCCAGAAGCAGTGCACGATACAACTGGACCAAGCAAGACCAAGAAAAATGAAGAAGCCCAAGATGTCCACAGTACCTCGACGAAGACTACTTCTATCTCACTTAAGCAAGGAGGTGATGACGAAGAGATATATGGCGCAGAAGTCGAACAGGAGAAAGGTGAGGTTACACCGCCTAGAGACGAGGAGGACCCCTCAAAGAAAAGGAAGATTTCCCCTCCGAAACCTTCCTCAAGGAAGAAATCAAAAGCAACCAGGACTAAGTTTGAGACCACCCTCACCTCAGACAACTTCGACTTCATCGTCGCAACACTGAATGATGCCTCGCTAGAGATAACAGAGAAGCAAGAACCTAAGTAGGAGGAGGTGTTCAGTCAGATCAAGGTTGAACTTCAAGAAGTGAAACAGGCACTACAGTCGAGCCACACAGTTTCTACTGCGCCTCTATCAACAGGAACACCAAAAATAGGAGATGAGCCAGCTCAACTCCATCGGATCACTGATACAGTCAAAGCTCTCCTTCGATGAGAATAGGAGGAGACAACGCAAGCCACCTAGGCTTTGGTGCAAGCACAGGAAGACCTTCTAGAGAAGTGCAGTACTACCGAACGCGAGAATCTTACTCTGCAAGTGAGGTTCGATGAAGAAAAAGCCCAGCTGCATAAAGAAAAGGAACAGTTGCTCGCAGAGAAACTCAAAGTACAGGAGATGGTCCACAAAGCACTTCTCTCTGTGACATTCATTGAAGTAAAGGTTGAATAACGAGTTCCATAGCAGGTGGAAAAACTCGAAGACGTAATCGAGCAGCTCCAGCAGTGTATAGCAGACTTGGAGCTCCACACTGTGCCCGATACCCCTCAAGATGTATGAGACCAAAGGGAAGCCACTGCCCATAGTGCAATTGAAATATTAAAATCTCTTGCCCTGGAGTGCAAGCATCTAAGTAACCAGAGTGCTCAAACATATGAAAACCTCACTGATAATCCTGAGTTATAGGCGTTGGATTCGTAGCTCCAAGAAGTGAAGCAACATGCAGATACACTACATGCGCAGCTGAAGGCCCTATCAGCTATAGACAGAATGAAGAGGTCTCACGAAAAACGTATAGCTTAGTAGTAGATCCATATGCTTCAAATCAAAGTGATGGAAGTCACCCAATGACTTCAACCTACACAAGATAAGGCATGTCTGTTGTTTACAGAGGTCGAGAGCCAAGGAACAGAGCTAGAATAGGTCGTCCTCACAATAGAACAACACCTAGAAGGACCAGTGAATGACGCAGTGATCCAGGAGTTCACTGAACAAGAGGCCACAACAAAGCAGCAAGTTGAAGAAGCTCGAGCCAAGCTCGAGGTGTTTGAGGCAAAAATGCTCAGAACAGAGTGACTCAAGACGAGTCACAGGTGAGTGTTGGGGGCCTGTTGTCCCTTGACCAAGTTTTGGGAATTTCTTGGTCACAATGACCTATTTTGGAACTTTGACATCCTGTCGAAGGAGGAGCGCAAGACGAAGCAGAGACCACAGGATCTTGACCCCCTTTTGGGCCTCTTTTTGGGTTTTTGGAATATGTAATGGGAATGGGATGTCGGCCCATGGGTTTACCCATGTTTATGCCTATTTTGTATGTATATATAGATTTCTAGGCCATATAGAAAGGTAGTCAATGATATATCTATGTGATGTAGGCTAAGTGCCAAGAGTTGGATCTGTGTGATCAAGGCTTTGTGCATTCCGTGTGAGACTTGTAGAGCTGAGTGCAAGTCCCTGTGTGATACGATAGGAGGCTTAGTGATGTAACGCAAGGAAGAGGGATCTAGCGAGCTGTGCAAATCTTCTGTCCTGTGTGGAGTAAGGTTTTTTGAGGCTCTTTGCTTGTAACTGATTGACCGAAGACTATAAAGAAGAAGATTTGGTGGGCGTAGCCCTAGGAGAGGGGTGATCCACGTAAATCCTATGTTATGATGCTTTGTGCTTGTCTTAATGAGTTTATGTCTTCGTTTGCTAAGTGATTTGATGTAGTTGGATAGATCTACTTGCTTTGTTCTTATTATATGTGGAAATGCTAGATTTGATCCACATGGATATGCTTAGTGCTTAATATGATTTGTTTACTTATGCTAAGTGCTTGGATACAATAGGTTAATGTGAGTACTACGAGGCTCTGTTTTATCAACGAAGTAGATAACGATTGTATATTAAGGAATTGAAGGTGCTAAGTGATTTATTAAAGTGTTATAATCACATATCTGTGTCCCAGCTAAGGTTGCAGACACTTGAGTATTGAAACCACCCCTGCCTCTACCTCGGGTGAGACTTCATCTGCTTCGCAGGTGTTGTTGAAAGGGATGATAGTTAGGGTTTTGTTGGTGCATTGTTGTAGCATTGAACCCTGGGTCTGCCCCTATACCAACAGATGATGGGAGTCACAAGGAGGGATGTTTTTGTTTAATTAACTAGTTATGTTATGATTGCTAAAAGCTAAAGGGGAGTCACAAGGGGTCCCACCTACTAGTTATTATTTATTTAAAACCCTTATTATGAATTATTACTTTTCCCCCTAACTAAAAAGTTGGTTGAGTTTTTAGTTAACTTAAGTTATGAGGTAGTTCAACTACTTCAACCAATTCTAATTTTCTTAAAGGAAAAAGGAAAGGGAGGAACATAGGGAGGATATAAGGAGAAGCATACTAAGGTTTTCTCTTTGAGTTTGTGTTGAGATAGTTCAGTTTTGATTCATTCTTTAATTTATCATAAGCCTAATTCTCTTTTATGATAGCAGGGTCTTATTGTAGACAACAAGATTCAGGGTTGAATTACATCATTCAGACACTTGTTTTTCAGAGGTGTTGATCTATCTTTGATAGCCCATGTAGACTTGTATGTTTGTGAATTAGCTTTCATGACTGACAAAGGTTATTGTGCAGAGTCAAGTGGGAAACAATCTGTGGCAAGTTGGTCCAGCTTTTAGAGTTCATTTTTTGATTTTATGTCAGAGGTCCTTTTGTATGTTTCATTGGGGACGTCTAAGTTTGACTTTGGTCCAAAAATTCTTCATGAAATTTTGTAAAGAGAATGACTCTTTGATGAATTGGAATGAAATAAAGGATTTCTTTATGTCTCATCTGTCTTGATTATCAAATTGGTGTCTCTACTTCTGTCTCTATATTTATTTAAGCATCTGTTATGTTCAGAAAAACACATAAATAAAGAATTTTTCAACAAGCTTTTATTTACAAAAAAACAACCTAAGCACTTGTAATCAATACTTGTGAGTTAGGATATTAATTTTGATGTCTATAAACATAGGGTGATATTCCCGTCTATTTTACTTTAGACAAGCATAATCTAAAAATGCGTGAGTAAGATCAATTTCATATCTTTTCCTCAACAATAGTGTTATTTCCCGAAAACCTGGGAAGATGCTCTTAGAATTTAGGAAGTGGACGAGTAGCAGGTTCTAGGTTAAGAGGAAAGGAAACATTCCATGGTGTGGTTGTAGCGTCTTCTTCAAATTGAAAAATACCATACTTTTTGATGACTTTGGTGGGGTTTGTGGTAGATTGGACAGGGATATGGTGGCTATATAAGCTACCAATCACTAACGAAGCTGAAGACTGAGAGGAGGAAGCACTTCCAGTGCCACCAGATCCACCACTAGATGCCATCTTATGGATGATAGGTAAGGGAGAGAAAGATGAACTGGATGAATCAGACAAGTTTCTCCTTAGAGAACTTTGTTGGGTAGATAACACAACATTCCTTCTTCTTATTTCAACAATAGGATTAATTCAGGTGATAATCCTCTTCTACTCCTAGAAACACGAGGTTATAAGGACATGWAAAGAAGGTCAAAGATGAAGGAAAAATAAGGTTATTGTTGATTTCTAGGCTATCTACGTCTAGCTTCCCAACGTTCTTGGGCACTAATGTCTCATTCAATTTCTTCCCATGAATGATTAAGCTCAACCCGAGTATTAGCAGTGTCTAAAATGTTGTTAAAAAAATTCAAAGAAATGTCGGTCTGATCTTGAATACCGGGCTCAATATTAGGATGCCTTGCAACAAGTATAGTCATTAGGAAATAAACTAGTCAAAGATTCAATATCAGAAAAATAGAAGTATTCGATGATAATCAAGCATAAAAATCAACCAGAGAGATATTGAATATCTCCCCAGTATGGTCACCAAACAAATGTTGAGGAAATTATATGAAATGATCTTACTCAAGCATTTTCAGATCTTGCCTGGCTAAAGCAAGATAGATGGGAATATCACCCTATGTTTATAGCCATCAAAATTTGTATCCTAATTCACAAGTATTGATTACAAGTGCTTAGGCTAGTTTTTTCATAAATGAAAGCTTGCTAAAAAATTCATTATTTATGTAATTTTCTGAATATAATAGATGCTAAAATAAATATAGAGACATAATTAAAGACACAAAGTCAATAATCAAAATAGATGAGACATAAGGCCATCACTTATTTCATTCCAATTCATCAAAGGAATCATTCTCTTTACAAAATTCTCTAAGGAAGCTTTGGACCAAAGTCAAACTTAGATGTCCCCGATGAATCATACAAAAGGACTTCTAACAGAAATTGAAAAATTGAACTTTAAAAGCTGGATCAACTTGCCACAAATTGTTGCCCACTTGACTCTGCACAATATCCTTTGTCAGTCATGAGATTTAATTCACAAACAAACAAGTCTACACATACTATCAAGGATATATCAACACCTTTGAAAAACAAGTGTCTGAATGATGTAATTCAACCTTGAATCTTGTTGTCTACAATAGGACCATGCTATCATAAAAGATAATTAGGCTTCCAATGAATTAAAGAATGAATGAAAACTGAATTTTCTCAACAAAACTCAAAGATCAGACCTTAGTATGCTTCTCCTTCTATATCCCCTCTTGTTCCTCCTTTTCCTTTTGCATTTAATCCATTAGAATTAGTTGATTTAGTTGAACTACTTCTTTAGTTAAGTTAACTAAAACTCAACCAACTTTTTAGTTAAGGGGGAAAAGTAATAAAATCATAATAAGGGTTTTTAATAAATAATAACTAGTATGTGGGACCCCTTGTGACTCCCTTTAGTTATTTAACAATCATAACACAACTATTTAATCAAATGAAACATCCCTCCTTATGACTCTCATCATAACTTTCATATTTGACAATTTATTTCAATGATAATTGAAATTATTTCCAAAAATATATTACCATATATCCAAAAATAGTGTGCTGTCCAAAATTTTAGAAGTCAACTGTTCTCAACAATTAATAAATAAAAACTTAAAATCCATATTTTCCACTCTGGGAGGCAATATTTCCCTTGTTTTTTTGATCTCTTTGAATTTGCCTTAGGCTGTGTGGAGCCTTTAGGCATAATCTCACTGATCACATGAGAGAAATCATCTCTCAAATGCATGCGGGAGGACATGGATTTGGCAGAGTCATTTGAGGGTGAGGAAGGGGCAACAATGACTTTTTCTTTGTCAGGGACATGGTGGGCCTCAGTCTTTAACCTTTTTCTTGCATGGGAAGAATGTACTGGTGAGTGGATAGGGGAAGCTTGGGAAATTTGATTAACAAGTGGAGGAGCATGTAGAGATAAGTTAGGCCAGCCACGATGTCAGGAGTCTGTCGGGTGGACAATCTCTTGCCATTCATTGTTTTCAGGGACTTTAGGTTGTAATGAGACGTGAGGAGGCACTGGGATACCAGGGACCCATGGGGCTTGGAAGGGAGGTCTTTCAGGCCTAGGTTGGATCACTCCTTTCCCAATCCAGTTAAAAAATCCATCTTGAAATAGTTGGCCTAACTCTTGCGAGTCTGCATCAACGTGTATAGAGAACCTTAGCCTTCTAGGGCCCATGTTCCAATTTCCTTTTCGTCGGTTATCCCGACCATGGCTACCTCCTCTAAAAAATCTCATTACTGTATGCATTATTGATTAGCAAATAGTTTCTTCAACAACCATACATGACAACTCTTTTAAATATGAAATAACATTTGGCTCAACAACATATCAGACTCATGCAATCCAATCCATACAAATTGTTTAATAGTTGTCAATGAGCAGGGGGTGAACAAGGGTTCTGGGATAGGTGAGGGGTTGTATTGAGAGAAAAATGTTAAAATGAGGGGGAAAAGATCACGATTACTGCTCACAACATCAAAAAATCAACTGTATCATAAATAAAAAGAATATATTACTGTAATTCATAAATAAAAAGAATATATTACTGTAATTCATCCATGTGATCCTTTAACTGTCATAATACATAATTTATCTTAACTATAATTAAATTTTAGGAAAATGGAGTGGATAGTGAATATGGGAAGGTGAGGGGATTGTAATGTGCGAAAAGTGAAATAATGGTAGGGAAAAGAGCGAATATTGTTCATAAAATCAATTAAGTAATCCATAAAATAGTTCTGTATTCAATGCAAACGATCCAACACCAATTAAACTACTATGACCAATTAAAAAATTACTGTGTGTTAAAACTTGTTCAATGTCCCACATTTAAATCTTCAACCTTTTTTATTAACACAATGTATCATCATACTCAAAATTACTATGCCTTTCAACCTTCTTGTTAATAGAATTCTTGTTTCTTTTCATTTACTTCTCTTTTTTATTTTGAAAAAACTCCACAGGAACACATAGTCATATTGTTTCATCTCTGTCCAACATATATTTTTATAAAATATCAACCAATGGTCATAATTCGTAATTTCCCAAATCAAACATAAACACAAGTATTTTCCTGAGTTGAACAGACTCTTTTGAAACCTGCCCGATTTCATTCTTTTGATAGTATTAACAAATAATTTGCAATGAAACCATACTACAAAACCCGTGCTTCATCTTTGATGGTGCAATAAAACAAAACGATGCACAGAGTCTCCATAAACCATACACAATAAACATCCAAGTTTCATCATCAATTTTCCAATTTGTAATGATCCTGATCGGGACAAATTAAACACACAGCAACCACCAACTTCAATTGATACCACATTGTAGGAACACATAGACCAACACATAATGAAAAGAGGCATCCCTTTGACTGTACATTACCGTTTACTCCCAATCAACCAATTTAATCAAAAAAATGAGTTGGGTTATCGATTTAACTATCACAACAAAAGGAGGCAACGAATGTATAACAATTCTAATTTACAAATTACAACTTTCCAACAACCAAATCAAATAGAGACGAGACAAATATCAAAGTCATTGTCAAAACCACTTAAACAATTTATGACAGTCAACGAGATACCCGACAGGAGTGCGACTGGTTAGGGTTATCCAAATCGGGCTCTGTAACCATGAACACAAGAAATAATCAAGAGTTTTCTCGGTCACCAAAACACAGTGAGACTTTAGGTCAGACAATCAACATTAGGTACAAAACCTTCAAAACAAACACGGTGGAACCACAAGATTTTATAACTCTTAGCTTATAAAATAATGTGACAGTTCAACACCAAGTAGGGTAGGCAATGATGTAGAAGAGCAGATATTTATCATTGGACAACAACCAATACCAAGAATGCACAGAGGCATAACCCTCACATTTTTCCCAATAGCCGAACCAATTTATAACAATGTTGATGGAAATGCATACCCTAGGTATTACCAACAAACCTAAAGCATACTTCTTGGCATAATGGCCACCGCACACTACTACATATGGGCAGATTATTCCATGAAAATTTTCCACGCTTCCACTAGTTTCATATTTTTTTTAAACAGGGTGGGATTTTTGTCTCTATTGCCACGAAAGTTCGTCGCAATATCGACGAAAAATCTTAATTTAACCTAGTCAGGATTTTCATTGCTATAGCGACAAACTTTCGTGGCAATAGCGATGAAAATTTTGTCTATCTCATTGGTCGATGTTAACGGCTAGTTGACTATTTTATCTCTATATACGTGGCTTTAAGAGACTTTGCGACACAATTTCTATAGTTGCGACACTGTTCTTGGCTTTTGTTTAAGCTGTTTATTTTTTCCGTCACCCACCGGTTGAACAAATCCAATTCTCGATCTACATAGCTCGGATTTTGAATTTGCAAGGTTAGTATGTTATTTTTT